>LGRX02006124.1:0-40404 GCA_001247695.2 Cymbomonas tetramitiformis
CCATGAGTTACCGAAACTTAAAATGGCATGGAGGCGTGGGTGGGCACCCACGACGCCCCTTGTGGACTAGCGGCGTCGTCGGCGGCAATCGCCTCATATCGCTAGACCACAAGGGGTATCGTGGATGCCCATGCCTCCAAGGGGATTCGAACCCCTCACCCTCGCGTGTAACGCGTTCGGCTTACCAACATTTGACCACTCGGCCAAGCACCCCCGATGATGGAAACCCGCTGCACGGCAAAACTTATATTCATAAAACCGCGTTTCCCTACAGAGAGTACTCTGATACCAATTTGAAAAAGAAAAAAGAAATTGAGACATGCATGTTCAAAATCGCCCATGGACGACGCTGTCTCATACACCAGCTCAACGGTCATACGTTCGGACGCCCGTACTGTACGGATGAACGCCACGAAGGCACGCCCGTGAAGACCGTTTTCATGCCATCGCCGCCAAAAGTAAGCCAAATACAAACGCCCACAGTCCACCAGCAAACGAACCTCCTCGCTTTTTTGTTTCGTAAGTTCCCAACATGACCAGATTGCGAGTTCAGCCCGGAAGACAACGCACACAGAAACCAAAATCACCACCCCCCGCCCCCACTTCCACGACACCGACCCGTCGCCAAACCAACTTGGTCGAGGCGACCGGGTCAAACTCCGCGATGCAGCAAATGATGCAGCAAATGCAGAGCATGCAGCAGCAAATGCTGATGTTTGCAGGGGCTGCCGGGGCGGGGGGTGCAGCCAAACCTGCAGAGGCTGCGCAGGCCGCAAATACAGAGCGGTTGGTGTTGGACCCGGGCGCCCAAGTTTTAAACGACATGAAGGAAGACGCCCGGGAGATAATCGACGACTGGCATGGAACAGGCAAGCTGCCCCCTGGGACGGTCGCCGTCATCGGGGTGGCCGTGCACAACAAGATATCCAAGCATATCCAGTCCCGACACCCGCAGGTGCCCCTGCGCATGGTCAAAACATACGTCACCAACCGGTTGAGTTATTTAAAAAATAACTCGGATGGGCCCGGTCGCTGGAAATTTAAGGTCACCCAGGACTTCCCCGACGGGTTTCACATCCGGTACAAGGGTCCAGCGGCCGGGTACAAGGTGTACGGGCACAGGGATATGCCGACCCCGGAGGAGACAGATGCGTGCCTGCGGGTGGCTCTGGCAGTGGCTGCTGGGAACCCACTCACCGAAGGCAAGCACTTTGAGATCTTCAAAGCGCTTGGTGCCCAAGCCCCTGAAGCTCCTGAAAAGAAACCGAAGGTAACTTTTGTGCTCTTCCGCCTGTAAACTGCGGTGTCCACTCGCTGTCCAACGGTGTCCAGGCGCGTGGTTATGTGAACCCTTTTTCAACTTGTGCCGCTTGATTGTTTCCACGCTTATGAACCACGTAGTTTGCACGTTGTCCACAGGGGTGTACGTTTTGGCTAGTGAGCGCCAGTTCTTAACTGGTTTTCTTATATGTTTCCACGCGTGTGTCGCCCGTACGAACGACTTAGTCCATACGTCGTCCCCACGGTGTCCAGGTGGAAGCGCCCCAACAGACGGTCTCCGAAGGGTCGGCGCCGCAGGCAGCCGAGCACTCCCCCAACCTGGAGGGCCCTTTGGCTGTCGGGGACCAGGTTGACGTGTTTGCCACCCCCCAGGCGGACGTGGGTCGTATCGGTGACGGTTACGACACCGGCAAGGCCACCAAAACTGGCCTTTCCAACCTCGTCATCGGTCGGGCAACCGTCGCCGCCATCGGGCCGGGGAAATCCTTAAACGAGAAGCCGATGCTTTTGCCCAGGGATACCTACGAGCTGTACGTGGAGTTTGTGGTGCACCTCCCAGAGAAGGGGGACGTTTACCCCGTGGAGAGGATGTTATCCCACCACATGTCCATGGTGGATGAGCTCGTGAGTGCCGAGCAACTCCGCACCGGGACGGCTAATAAAACGATGGAGATGCTGGAGCACAACCTCCAGTCAGTTATAGTAAGAAAAAATGTTATCTGGCAAGTCCTCCCTCCCTCCCTGCCTTCCCCTGCAACGTTCACATTTTTACCTTTTGCACTTACGCGAACGTCCATGTGTACATGTGTGCGTGGTGTTGTTTCGCTGTCCATACGCGTGGACACCATTTATTGTGCCGTCCATACGGGTGGAAGGCGGTGTACATATGTAAGGACGCCGTCTAACAAGTGGTTTATGTACGCAGGATACACAAGGCCTACTTGAGGCACGCCAACACGGACAAGCTGTAACCCGAGAGGATGACAGGGAGAAAACTGGCCGGCCTGAAGTTGGAGCCTGCTGAGGTATCGGAACGGGACCGTGGATATCCCCCCGTCACGGTGTGTTTGCTTGTATTGTTCTAGTTGCATTTAGCTTGTCATTTGTTGTCTTTGCTCTTAATGCACTTACTTAGGTTGCATTCACTTGCAGTGTCATACGAGAGGAACGAGCCGTCACTGGTTTCAGGACGTGCGGGGGTGTCAGAAGGAAGAGATGCACGATGCGGATGTTGAGGAGGAAAAGGGTAACGCGGACGATGATGAGGATGATGATGATGGGACGGATGTTGAGGCTGTCGAGGATGAGGCTGTCGCTGCTAATGAAGGAGAGGAAGGAGAGGCTGTGGACGATGAGGAGGCGTCCGAGGAGGAGAAGAAGGAGGAGGAGGAGGAGGAGGAGAAGAAGGAGGGGGGCGGTTCCAAGAACGAGGCTGCCAAAAAGTCACCTCTTAGATTTAAAAAGAAAAAGAATGCACTTGCACCTGCCAAAGAAGACCAGAGGCCAGGAAAGAAGCCGAGAAGCTAGGCTAGAATAGCACAATATTTTGTAAACATTTTGTATATACGTGTACCATTCGTGAATGTCCTGCAGTGTCCTGCTCTGTCGTGCTGACAAATCTTACGTCTTTCCATACGGTGTTCACACGTACGGACGTCTTGTTCATACGTGTGGATGGAATCGTCCATACGCATGGATAAGTATTATCACAAGCTATCCACACGTACGGACACCGATGTCCATACGCGTGGATATGTAAAATATACTAAGTAAATAAGTTTCCATCCGCACGGACAGCGACGTTCATCCGGATAAGGACGTCGTCCACACGTACGGACGCACGTGTCCATACGTCTGGACTATCTATATTCGACTGTCCACTTGGTGTCCTTGCGGTATCCGCACGTGCGGTTACGATGTCCATGCGTCGTCCATACGCTTTCTTTATGGGCGTCCATATGCCCTCCGCACGCGCGTTTACGATGTCCATGCGTCGTCCATATGCTGTCCTTACGGTATTACATACGGTGTCCGCATGTGCGATTATGATGTCCATACGCTGTCCTTACGGCTATCCATACGTTGTCCGCACGTCTGGTTATGATGTCCATGCGACGTACATACGTTGTCCTTATGGGAGTCCATATGCCGTCCGCGCGCACGTTTACGATGTCCATACGCCGTCCATACGCCGTCCTTGCGGGATTATATACGGTGTCCGCACGTGCGATTACGATTTTCATGCGCTGTCCATACGATGTCCTTACGGTTGTCCATACGTTGTCCGCACGTCCGGTTACGGTGTCCATACGCTATCCATACGGGTTTCCATACGGTGTCCCTGCGCTGTCGTGCGGGTGATTAGTGCCTCTGTCCACGCGTATGGACACCATGTGGACATGTTTTCTGTCCATACGGTGTCCATACGGTGTCCATATGGTGGTCCATACGGTGTCCATATGAAATCCTTACGATGTCCATGGGACATTTTCATATGGACACCACAATTACGCGTCGTCCGTATGGTTCTTACATATGCATCAAGGTTTCGCCAGAAATCTGCTCAGACCGTCCATACGGTTGTCCATATGGGTCCTTACGATATCCATACGCTGTCCATATGCAAATCCACACGGATGAATGGGCCAATAATTTGTAGGGATCGCGCCATGTCACCTACAGGTGAAGGATCAGTATGACTGCAGTGCAGCCGTTCCCAGTAAGCACCTAGCATGTGAAGTTTGCAGGAAGACCGATGGGGAGGCAGAGATGCTGTTGTGTGACGCATGCAACAGGGGGTATCACTTGTGGTGTTTGACTCCAGCACTGGATGGAGTACCAGAAGGCGAGTGGCTATGCCCCATGTGCTCAGGCACGGGGAGGCAAGCCGCCAATGCCGAGGTGCAGACCCAGAAAGACGACAGCTCCGGTGCCCTAGAGGACAAGTTGGGCATGAAGGAGCAGCAATTGAATGAGAAGCTGTCGGCGGAGATGCGCCTGTTGCCAGCAGACGTGGGTCCTCGTCGGATGGTGAAGGGAAACAAGTTTCAGCCTTGGCATGCCATTTCATCAAGAGAGATGTTGTTGAAGGAGGAGGACATGTTCTTGGGCATGCCTGATCAGATTGATTGGGGAAGACAGGACAAGCTCTCTGAGGCTGTGCAGATCTTCATGCCAGGGCATTGGAATGAGGGGCATCGCACGGTGCTGAGCAAGAAGTATCGGGAACAGAAGGCCATGGCAAGACATCTGAGGGATGCACCTCTTATGCCTGCGCTGGCTGAAGAAGAAGTTGAAAGACGAGGAGAGTTGAGGCACATGACTAAGGCTCAGGTGAGAGAAGCTAGCGCATTGCAGTGGGGGCTCGAACTGGTTATCACAGTGCCCTCTGAGGTGAGGCGTTTGGCGACAGAGGTGGACTGGAAGTCCGTCAATGGCGTGTGGGACCCGTGGGCAGGCACTGGGGTCATCAGTGAGGTGATGGTAGAGCAATGGCCGCAGTTGAGATTCATGAACAATGACTGGAACTCTCAGTTGGGTTGGCCTGAGGCGCATGATGCACTTCAGCCGGGTAATTATCGCATATGGAAGGAGAAGTATGGTGTCTGTGACGCAGTGGTGACTTCGCCTTGGTTCGCAGCGCTGGATATCGCGTTCCCGTTGGCAGTAATGGCCAGTCGTGTGGTGGCATGTGTCCATGTTCCATCTTACTATTTAACCGACATGACCGAGAGCAGGGCTGCGTACTTCAGACGATTGAGTCAGACAGGACGCTTGCATGTGATTGGGCATCTGGAACATGGACCTATTGGCCGCAGGTGTATGTGGGTCTTGGTGTTCAAGAACCCACTGGTCAGAGCTAGAATGTTACAAGGCGGAGAAGGTGAAGGCATTGGTATGTTCACTTTCAGTTTGGGCAAGTTCATGGCAGATGGTGATACGACCCAGTATGCTGAGCAAGCCCACATTTGAGTCTGTGCTACTGCACGCAGCAGCTACAGATGGGGGATGTTGGAATCTGGGCTTGCATGTAAGAGTTCAGCGTTCGATAACAGGGTATCAGAATTTTAAAAATTTTGTAGCTCTACAATCTTATGCTGTGTTAAGAATTGCTCGATCAGTTACCGGCACCAGTGGATATTAATGATGCTTATGATCAGTCGCGAGTGTTAAGTTCGTTCGATTCCGAGATTGTACCATCATATGTACGCGTTTGCGACAGCTGTAACAAACGCCGGCTTCTCATGGTACCGCGCCGGGTTTGTTCAGCTGGTGACACGCATGACAGTGGTGACAGCATGACAGGCTTTACGAAGATGACCATCTGTGAGATGCAGACTTGTCAGAGAAGATATAGTCACCATCGGGTGACCAGGGAATGATAAGACGAAGATGGCAGTGACTCCTTTGCCGCTGACGTGTCAGTCAGAATGCGGTAAACGGTAACATTGTTAGAGCTGGCATGGGATAATGACTTTCCATTGGCCAGATGAAGATTTAAGGGCTAGAACCCGTTACGGTTTTGGGAAATGTGACAGGACATTGAGATATAAGTAGACTCTGACCGAAGGTCAGGCTAGTGGACTCATTATTGTTTTGCCTTCGCAAGTACTAGGTGGCTGTTCGCGTGCCAGTGCTAGAGTGCTAAGACAGTTCTGCTCACAGCTTTTGTACACACAATAATTCGTGTTTTGTGATATAATATCAATTTTGATGGATATATTTTACTGCTGTTTTCATACTTTTTCATGTTGGAATCTGGGCTTGCATGTAAGAGTTCAGCGTTCGATAACAGGGTATCAGAATTTTAAAAATTTTGTAGCTCTACAATCTTATGCTGTGTTGAGAATTGCTCGATCAGTTACCGGCACCAGTGGATATTAATGATGCTTATGATCAGTCGCGAGTGTTAAGTTCGTTCGATTCCGAGATTGTACCATCATATGTACGCGTTTGCGACATACCGCACTTCCGATGTATCTTGTGAAAATACTTTTCGCACCCTTCTCGATATCGAGCTTAGTTCGAACCTATGATCAATCAAGCAATAAATACAGTTAAAACTTAAAAACAATCGCATATGCATATTTTTGCATACTTCAGATACATCATAACCATCGTGTATGACAATTTTAACTTACTCTAGCCGACTGTTTGTTTAGAATATACAATAATGATTTTACAAGGTCATATCTCCAATGTGATCACTAGGCAGGGGGAAACACACTGCTATCTCTTGGTTGATGATACGTTAAAACAAATAAAAAACAGTGCACGCGACGAAGCCGGGAGGAAACGGCAGCCTTTCCGTGAACTATGTGATACATTCCACAATGATTCTGCCGGTTCTATTACTCTGCACCTCTGAAAGCATCTAAGGAGTATGCTGAGGGTCCACGGGAGCCTCCCAGGGATCATGTCCACAGTACTGCCGAAGTAAATAAGTGTGAAATCCCTCGAAAGCCCTGGCACCTGGAGAGTATCTCATGGCCACGTGCAGGAGCAAAATAGCAGTGGAAGATAACGAAGAGGTTTTACCCACATCTGTTGACTCAATCTAAGTAGTGATATTGGAGATAAAACCAGTCACAAGAGAACATGACACAAGATTTGAAATAATATTGCCAACGAAGCCGCTCTTTTCATTGGTACGTTGCTATTGCTCGAAACACGGGTGCTGGTTGAAGACACGGACTGACTTGGTGCCGTGGTGGGATTTTGGGTCGGGCTTTCAATTCGGCCGACAGTGGGACTTCGCGTCGGGCTTTCATTTCGGCTGGTGGTGGGACTTTGGGTCGGGCTTTCAATTCGGCTGGTGGTGGGAGCAGCTTGCACGCTTGGGAGATTGAATATGTATCCAGCGCCGGCCTGAGCCAGGCCATCCACAAAGGCATGGTACGCCGCAGATACGACGGTGTTGCCGGACAAGGACACATGATGGCCTCCCGCATCTCCACTCGCGCCATCAACCGCAACGAGCGTGTACGTCTCAACCCAGGCGTCGTTCACCAAGCGCCATACGTGAACGTACCCTGGGGTATTCAGAAGCCCTTGGACATCCGACCCCGCCACAATTGTCTGCCCTTCCACCTGAGGGATCCTCCCAAACAGACTTCCCGGCTGCGCGCTTGTGGGAATCAGCGCCCTCTCCGACCCCCACTGCCCGGTCTCGGTCGCCCGGGTGTACACGAATACAACCCCAGTTTTGGAGTCCACCCACGGGGCCCCAACAACCGCCAGGTCAGTCTCCAATGCGACTCCATGACCGTACGCATCTCCGGTTTGTCCTTCGCCGCCACTCTGCACAAGCCTCGCCTCCTGGCTCCACGCTCCCCCAGGCGTCGCTTGGGCCGCGCTCCTGCGGAAAACGTAGGCCGCGCCAGGGCAGGACTTCTCAACGCCGCAGTAGGCGCCGACGAGGACCGCCTCGTCCTTCAGAGCGACCGCCACCCCGAAGTTGTCGTTGGCCTGCACATCGGCCGGTTGGAGCTTGGCCTCGAGATACCACGTTTCCGAACCACTGCTCCGATGGAACACGTACACAGCGCCCATGCCGCCGTCGTGCTTATAGGCCCCTACCGCAACCAAGTTCGCGCCGAAGGCGACGTAGCGTCCGAAGAAGTCCCCGGACGCGGAGTCCTGCGAAGTGAGAGTGGCAGATAATGTCCAGCTTCCGAAGGTCGATGAGCTTGACGGTGAGCTACACACGAACACGTGCACCTGGTTGACCGCCCACGCGGACGCAGCCATGCGCAGCGTCCCGCGCGCTTCAAACAAGGCGAGGCTGTGTCCAAAGGAGTCCGTCCTGGGGGCTGTGCCCTGAAGCGTGGCCTCCTGGGACCACTGCGAGGCCGTGTCTTGGCTTCCGTCTTTGCGGAACACCACCACGGTACCGGGCTGCGGTTGGCTGCGATCCACGGAGAAAGCGGCCACATTCCCGAGCACCTCGGAGGCCCAACCAAACTCGGCGTGAGCCTCCGGTGTCGCTGCAATAACCTTTTGGTCTGAATTTCTAGCCGTTATGTACGCAGTTGAGGTTGTGAGCGAGAATACGAGGATAAGATGTAAACAAGCCCGCGACAACACGACCATTCCCCCCTTAATGTCCAGCACTCAAAACGCTAACTCGATCGAGAATCGCCGTGCTCGCGGTATATCGCGTTATGCGAACGCCATGGAATCCTGAATGTTCAGGTCGAAACCATTGATCCAGAACGCGCAAATGACACGGTCGTGAGAGTAACGGTGCCGCGGTCTACGATGCGAGGATGGCGAAATTCATCGGTGAGGGTTGGTAGCTTATCGAATTTCTCGAAACATCAGCGGTGAAAATGCGCGCTTGTAAACGTGTAAGTGTCACTCGACAGTCCTAACTCTTAACCTTAATTATATTAAAGAGACTGCACTTAACCGAAAGTCAAGTGGGACTCGTACAAGTTTGGCAGTCGCATGAACGAGTAGAGCTCTAATAAGTACTCGATTATGTGATATTCATATCGGTGACATCTAGTTTATAGATCGAGATGGAAACGAAGTATGCTGTTAAGCTGTGGACTGCCGACGTCCGTTGGAAAAAGGTGAAAATATTTCGGCAACTTTAGAAATTTTTGGGCCCTGACGAGAAGTAGCAGAGAAGTTTTATTTTAAAATACTTTATATGCTAGTCAGTCGATCGAAAGATCTCCACTAGGCCGAACGAGCACCCGTACCCGACCGCACCGAAGCACCCGACCGAGCCGAGCTTGTAACTCAAGTCGGAATTGAAGTCAAGTGGAAACTCACGATCGTGCACCTCAGTTCTGAGTTCAGCAAGGAAGCATTCACATTGGAATCCCATTACTTGTACAGTGCAATTCTATTTCTTAGCTTGGTCTATCATTGATCCTCATGGGTCCTCGCAGCAGAAGCCCTTCCCCCAGGGGTGACAACGCGGGTAGGGGAGGAGAACGAGACGATGACAGAAAACCAATGAGCCTGCTGGTCAGGGGGTTGCCGCGTGACATCAGGTGCGGTTGAACACCATACGTATGAGGAGAAGAGTACTTCAGCGTTTCCCTGATCTCATCTGTTGAACAGGTCTGAAGACATACGAAGCCCCTTTGAACGGTATGGCTCTGTACGAGACGTCTATCTTCCGCGAGACTACTACACTAAGTAAGCCTCTACTTCTCTCTGGACTATCTTGTATTATCGCCCGAGGATAATGCGGTATGTAACGGCGTTAATGAATACGGTCAAGTTTGTCAAATAAAACTAGTGGCGTTGTTTCGTCCAGATGCAAGTCTTGAAGCCAAGCAACGTATTCTCAAGATCACAAGATAAGACAGAGTGTCTCAAGAACGCAAGAAAATATATTGTCAAGCGACCAGCAAGATACACGTATTCGCAAATCTTCGTTTCAGACGTATTCCTTTCGCACTTGGCTGGTTGCGGAAGAAGGTCTGGCGGAAATCAGCGCCTCGCTTTGAACTGAGTACGCTCCTTAAATTAGTGAGCTCTGAGGCTTGGCGAGCCGTCGTTCGGGGTCATCTAATAGTCGTATACTGCAGAAGGCAAATTTAATGATCGCATGCTGCTTTGATCGTCAAATTCTCTTGAGAGAGAAGGTAGCAACGCGCACGTGTCCAGTCGCTTGCCCAGTCTATCTCCGCCTGTTTGTCTTTCAAGGAAGACGCAGGATCCCGCGAATATTTAACGGCGGAAGAATAAAGAAAGGTGTTCCTTTGGATAACCTTGGTGTAACCGTGCATCCTCCATATGTCGCGTGAGCTGCATAAGTGGCGGTTTCAGATCTCAGCTGTACATATTTGCTGGGAGAGCACACTTCTTTTCCCGTCAACTGCTGGCTGAACTTCATATCGACCTTCGTTTCACGCAGGCAACCTCGAGGTTTTGGCTTTGTGGAGTTTTATGACGAGCGCGACGCACATGAAGCCCAATATCAACTTGATCGCACGATGTTCATGGGTCGAGAGGTGAACTTGTTTAACCTTCACGTGTATTTCAGGAATCTTGGTTATTTTATCTCAAGTACTTCTTCTTTTCCGCAGATTACCGTTGTTTACGCACAAGAAGATAGAAAACGTCCTGAAGAAATGAGGAGGAGAGATCCTCCCGCGAGGGACGATCGTCGAGGTGATGGCCGTCGAGATGACCGTCGGGATGACCGTCGTCGCGATGACTTTCGTCGGCAAGACCGAGGAGGTCAGTGCCTGATCCGACTGAACGCCCGGTCGTTTGCTTTCAGACGGCCTTTCGTGTGGTTTAAAAGAGCCAGAGCTGCCACGTTGTCAAAACTATTTTGTGCTGCGCCAAGACCTTCGCTGACGGAAGTGCTTTGTTCTTTTGTTGTAACTAGAAACCATCGTATGCGAAAGAACTGAGTGAAGGGCCTTGCACTGCAACCTGAAAACATGTTTGAGGGAGTGTATGTAGTATGCACGTTCTGCCCTCTGTAAAGCTGCTTCCACGGAGAAATATGTAGTGCACTTTGATCGGATTTCAGTTCGGTTTCATTGCCCTGTTTGTAGTTGATAAAATCTCTGTTTCGGATATTCCTACGGTTTCGTTTCAAGACTGGCTTGAAGTTCTTTTGTGGTTTTCTTTCTTCAGGAAGACGTAGCAGATCCCCTTCACCTCGTCGGCGACGTTCACCTTCTCCTGATAACAGGAATCGCTCTGGTTCCGAATCACGTTCTCGGTCCCGGTAAGCTGCACCCCGTACTTAGAACGTTCCGCAGGAGCGACCCACCTTCAACGGACCCGCTCCCGTGTGCTCCCGTGTGCTCCCGTGTGCGTGTGTGCTTGTCCTGTTTGTCTTGCATACGCTGTTTAAATAAAATCCCGTTGTGCACCTAGGTGTACTGCAATTTCAAATATATCCCCATCGTCTGCCTGGCTTTTTGCCCCAAAATCTCACAAGTTCAGCAAGAGTGACGCACGTGTATGCGTTCTGAGGGTGGGGGGGAATTGTTCAGGAGTGCATCTGAGCGGCGAAGCCGATCGCGCTCACGTTCACGGACTTGATGTCTGGACCAGGGTCTAACTGAACGCCGGAACTTACGCACGTTTCCCCGTGATTGTGAAAAACGCTTTTTTATTTGTAGAAGCAAGTGATAGTCGAGGCAACGATGAGTATGATCGATGTAGGCACCTTGAAATAAGTTTTTGCTTTGAGTTTGCAGTTTCAGCCTGCGATGTAACTTTAAGTAGGCGCGGTTGCTATTCCAAGTCTAATTCCGTCAAGAACCTGGTTATACTCCTCTCCTTCTAGTAGAAACGATGGAAATAGTATGGCCACGTGCTCTTGCCTTCTTCGTGATAATTTACTGTCAATGTATGAGAGAATTAGTGGACCAGTCCTCAACGATGAAATAGCTAGTCGTATTTTTGCCTGAATATGTTGTGTACTCGTGGCTACTTCAGATGGGGTTCATATAGTTGCAATATGTACCCTACTAGTCGGGAGGGTTTTGCAATATGTATCCTACTAACCATATGTACACATTATAATAGTGCATCTGCCATCGCCGACCTTCATTGTCCAAGTAGCTAGTGGTGTTCCTGCCCAACACGTGACAAAATTTGAATGGACCTAGACCTTGTGAAATGGGTTTAACTTGTGTTTGATGGCATGTATGACTGGGAGTATAACATTGGAAATTGTATCTGATGGGTGCGATCTGATTGTATAGCAATCATCAGCCACTTTTCATTTGCGTGTTGGGTCACAACTTAAGTAAACATGTGGAGACCTGTGCGAGGGTTTCTGAGCGATAGGGAACTGACTTTAGGAGCGATGGGTTGACGGGAAGGAAATTTTAGCCTGTCGTAAATTCATAAGATTCAACATAGCAGATGCAAATGATATCAAGTATACCAAAACGGTTCCTCCCTTGCAGATTTTTTACGTCATTACCCCCCACCGGCAAATCCTTGGAATCACATGGGGACTTTGCAAGGGACAACACGATGTAGTATATTTACAACGTATATGTGTATACATTCGACCTATTGGTTGCAGCGGATAGTGGTTGCCTTGCACGGTTCGCAGGGCTACGGAATTGTTTGCAGGGCTAGTCATGATTATCAGCATCGGTGAACGCTGGGAATTTACATGATGTTTTTGCAGGTTGTTATTTTCGCATTTGAATGAGTTTGTTTGTTTGCTGTGCCTTTGACATTTCGATAATTGTGAGATGTGAACCTTACAATAAAGTTTCGGATACCTCTTTATATATGTTATAATGTAGGTGTGCGGCGCACATATGTGCGCCAATCTCACTACAGGTCCGCTAAAAGTGGTAAATCGTACACTGTAAGCCCATATAAAACAACCATGATATGAATTAACGCATCGTGAAACACGTCGGGTTTAGGATACTCAATATCGTGGGCGTTTTGTGTGGTTTTACAGTGTACGATTTGCCACTGTTAGCGCACCTGTACTGAAATTGGCGCGCATATGTGCGCCGTGCACCTACACGATAACCGATTTATATATACAGGAAGAGGTAGGAACACATGAACTTTGTTGTAAGGTTGACATCTCACAGCAATACAAACAAACAACCTAAACCAGCATAATACAAATTTCTGATTCATCCATGTTGATAACCATGACTAGCCTTGCAAGCAATTCCGTAGCCCTACGAGCCGTGCAGGGCAACCACCATCCGCTGCAACCAATTTTTCGAAAAGCTCCGCGTGCTCCATGTTGCATCCTCCTCCTCCTGAAACAAACGGTCTTGCCTGCGCTGTACACATCGATTGTCGAGAATCAAAAGACTCCATCGCAAAAGGCACAATAGTGTGAGGCCAAGCAGATTGATGGCCCGTACACTGCCCTCTTGGCTCGCTCATGTACCGCGGCCGCAGCTTGCAGCGGCTCCCGAGCAGCCCGCTCCACATACGAGGCACGCCAAGGGAATGCAATGCTCACGTCGATCACGATATGTTTGTCTCGCCCATCGTGGTTTAGCACCGTGATGCCAGACTTCCACTCAGGCGAATACCGATGATGCTTGCGATCCTCCACGACAACATAGGCTGGATACAATAATTGCTTCAGCATAGATGCCAACACATCACGGACGGCATGATATGCCGTGATAGCCGGTTCCACGCAGGTTACCGTACAGAAACGGTAGTGGTAGCCAAAGGGGTGTCTACACGCACCGCATATACATGTATACCTCCATCATGCATTAACACCGTATGCGAAATGTAGCAATTTATAGGTTGTATATCATATACCCGTACCGGAGGTTGGAGCCCCCCTCGAGGTGCGTGTTCGTACACGTAGGTGCTGAGTTGAGCCGCATCCAAGGGAGGAATTACTACGTATCTGACTGTTCCAAGTGTATGGGTTAAATCGCGAATACCCCAATGAAAATACGAAATGCTCAACATTACAAGTATATTCATCAATTGATTGAGGTTGCTACGACCACCAGTATCCAAAAAATCATATTCCAGTGTTATGAGAAATATACGAGCTGCCGAAGTGGGCATTAGTATTAGTCTTGCCATTGTGAGAAACTAATATCGGCTTTGAGGAATCCGCCGTGCCGCCGCGATCGGCCGTTATGGTTGACAATGCTAGCCTAGCGGTATGGAAAGGTACAAAGCACGTATACACATCATGTTGCAGTATCTGTGTCCCGTCTCGGGCGGTGAATAGAAGATGCGGGGAGATGCATCGGATCGGCATGAAACACTTTGGTATCTGTATTGTCTCGGACGGAGCTATTTGGGGCATATGTGGTGGGCTGCAAGCAGTATATATCCCGATTGAAATGAACCGCCAACGTATATATGACCATGCGGTACTCGTCAAAGTAAGCCACCCTTAGGGTGTCCGGTACGATGTCTCCTTTCGGGGTATATTTCGTTATATTCACACGAAACCTTCGGTTGTTGATTGCAATATTCGAGAATGATGATTAGTTACGGAGCGAACGTCAGATCGATATTTCTCGACTCGGGTTCGCGCAAATAACGCCACTGATAAGATCACACAAATGCCATTGGCCGTACGCAGGTCCGAGATGCTGCAAGCTCACACATGTGCGATTGCCAAACCATATCAAACATTTACAGTTATACATCATTGCAAAACACAAGCAAACTATCAAGTCATAACTGTAGCAAACTACTTACGTTTGCTGTCCATTATATCATTATATCACTCTAAAAATACCACTACAGATAGCATATGCTGAGCAGATTATATCATCTACTCAACACCAAACCCAAATGTCAATAAATGGTCTGTCCAGCAAAGAAATGCACAAGCTATCGCAGGGTAGCTCTGGTGATTGGGTAGTTGCAATGAGGTCATCGCCACAATGGCTTCAAAATGTAATAAACAGGGAGAGCACGCCGGCGGCAATAAAAACACAAATTAGGGGAATATACACGTTCGGTATATTCATACGAACTATCAAACAGCCGCGGAGTAGTTCCGCAATGTACTCAGGCACACAGTGGTGAGGGAAGAAGCTTTCGTTGGCGGCGGGGGACAAATTCCAGAAAGCCGCGGAGTAATTCCGCACTGAAAAGTCCAAACAATAACAAGGCTTGTGGCGCGGCCGGCAGCGTGCAGATACGTCAAACACCGGTGGAGTAATTCCGCAATCTGAACGGGGAAACAACAGTGGCACATGTCGACGGCGGAACCGATTCAACACCCGGGAAAGGTTTTCAAAGCATGTTGTGCGACGGTGGTTCCAGTCGTTGTCGTTGATGGGGAACGTGTTGATATTTAAAAACGACATTGCGAAAGAGAGCTGGTTTACCGTTTTTTTAATCTTCGGAAAGTGGCGAGGAACACCGGCGAGCAACAAAAGCACCGACACGAATCCTGTACATACACAGAGTAAACATATTCATGAGCGGGGGAAAGACGCAGTCCTGAAATAACTCAACAAAACTTCAAGCACGCAGCACGCAATGCAATGTGCATGCACAGCGTGGGAAGGTGGGAGGAGCACCGTTTGTAAATGAATCACAGTGCGGCTTGAGGTACTTTAACGTTAAACTTTTAAGTCACCAGCAGCAACGGAGTTTCAAACTGCGTGGTGTCGTGCGGCGCCGCGGCATCGATGAAACTGATCGTGACACGCGCGATTCCGCGAATGAAGTACAAGCAGATATGGCATAACTGTATCTATAAATATCTTCAGACCAATGAGCGACCTGAAAGCCAAATCCGGTATGAAAAAACTTAATGTTTTAACCTATTAAATATGCTCTTGTTTCGCCTTTGTTCCATCCGATCCCATCCGATTTCATCGGACGATAACCTGATTTTTGGTTGGAATCTAAAAGCTCATTGGATTGAAAAGTTTCACCCAATGAAGGATCTGAAGAGCAAATCATGTAGGGAAAACTTACGAACATAACGAAGTACTGATGCTGCGATTGGGAGTCGGCGTCGGCGTCGCATTTCAACACAGCACAGCGATTGGAGAGTGGGAATAATACGAATTGAAGGGCAGAAAAAAATCTGATGTGTACATTGCCCAAAAGAAATAGGTACCTCTGCAGAGTTCACTGCAACACTATCTGTCGTGTCTCAGCAGTTAGTCGCGTTTTCTCTTTGAACGTAGTTGTGCCCCCCCTCGCGCCTGGCACAAGCCTCACGGAAACACGTGACCGGATTGAGGGGGGCGACGAGCAAAGATCCATAGCATAGAATATTGCTCAAATGAAATAATGTAAGTATGTGCACTACAATACTTACGTTCCGTTCCGTAGATTCTAGTTGAGCGTACTCGTACAGTAGGTTGTTCGTGTATGCACAGCCCCCCATTCCCCCATCTTCGTGTCGATGTAGTTCCCTACAGCTTTCAGTTATGCCACACCACTTACAACTATATTTAATTTCTACATATTCCTATTTCAACCACACATATGCGATCGTATACACATCACTCATCACACCTCATCCCGATCCCGGACTTGCATTATCCACTCTGATATCCGCTTCGCTTCACGTACATTAGCTCTTGCTTCCACCTCTTCGAGCTTGGCTTTCAACAGGTCTTCTTCTGCAGCCTTGAACCTTGCGTGTGCTTGTGCTAACCGGGTTTCTGTTGCACAGAGCTCTGCCTCTGCATTGCTGATATCCACAAAGTATTTCTCAACAGAGTCTCTCTCCTGGCCTCTATTTGAATCAAGCCGCGCCGCTCCTCCTGTGCTTGGTATTGTCTTAGGGATGGTGTAAACTCCAACCTACGCCACACACGTGCACATCCACTGCTCAATTGCCTTCACCCACGTTGGGAAGGCCCTGCAGGAAGACGATGTGCCTTGGCATTCTTCCCGGGCACAGATTCAAACTTTCAACCTTGCAGAAAATTGAGATGTGCAGTATCACTCAGCCAAGAGCTGACAATGTGCTCGAGAGCGAAATCGTCGAATTCTATGAAAGAAAAACCCCGAGCTCTTATTCTAGCTCTAGCTTTCTTGCATCCTGGGTGCGCAAGCCTGATGAGGGCCGTCTAATAGTACGTGATCCCCAACCTCAAAAACAAGTGCCTCGGGTAACATGGCGAGGTGCCGCCAACTCATATGTGCGTGGAACTCACCGATGCCGCTGATGAGGGTGATCGAGAGGAAACTGCTGAGCAGGAGGTGGAAGTAGGGATGGGGTCCGCAACAACACTGGGGGCACTTTTCGATGCCGGAATTGTAGCAGCAGCTGTGGGACAGAGAGCATCTGTTAATGCAGGGGCGGTGACATGTGAGCTGCCGTGGGAGCAAGCGGCGGCGGAGTGAGCTGCGTGGATATGCTGCATATTCTGTTTGTTACGCAATGCGCTCGTCAGCAAGTCGGTGGCTTGAGCGGCCTCTTCGTTGTCTGTCCAGCAACGCGAGTGAGTTATGCCACCTGGCAGCTACCTTAGGCAGTTAAAAAAAACGGCGCCGCGCACTGGAAATGGCTGCTGCGTGAGAAACCCACTCGTGCTGTCGAACAGGCTAACGTGGTCATGCCTGAGCGCGGCTTCTGACGATTTATGCAAAGATGGTACAAGCAGATAAGAAGAGCTTAGAGACCCAATCAGAGGTCGGTCATGATTAAGCACCCCCTAAGATAGTCTTGGACTAGAAGGAGAGAACCTCTACTGATGTGAAGCTAAATATGACTCTGAAACGGTCCGATGTGTCCACCAATCCAGAGAAGTATTCTCCAGTCTGTTTCGTGGCCTCTAAACAGCTTGCGTGGTGATACATGCGTGCTCACTAGCGAGACACCATCGCAAGTGCTCTAAGGCGCCAGTCTGCTAAACCTTCTGAAGCTACGCGCCCAATATTAATTGTAATTCCCCCAACAGTTCCCCCTCCCGTCACATGAATCTCCCTTCGTCCGCCCATCGCCCATCGCCCAAAACACACCTCTGAATTGTGCGGCGACATTGATCAAGCCACAAAGCAGTGACTGTCAAAGCGCCGGTGGAGCCGCACTTGGTAAATGACAAGCAGTGGCTGTCAAAGCGCCGGTGGAGCCGCACTTGGTAAATGACAAGCAGTGGCTGTCAAAGCGCCGGTGGAGCCGCACTTGGTAAATGACAAAGCAGGGCTGTCAAAGCGCCGGTGGAGCCGCACTTGGTAAAATGACAAGCAGTGACTGTCAAGCGCCGTGGAGCCGCGCTTGGTAAATGACAAGCAGTGGCTGCCAAAGCGCCGGTGGAGCCGCACTTGGTAAAATGACAAGCAGTGACTGTCAAAGCGCCGGTGGAGCCGCACTTGGTAAATGACAAGCAGTGGCTGTCAAAGCGCCGGTGGAGCCGCACTTGGTAAATTACAAGCGGCGACTGTCAAAGCGCCGGTGGAGCCGCACTTGGTAAATGACAAGCAGTGGCTGTCAAGCCGGTGGAGCCGCGTTTGGTAAATGACAAGCAGTGGCTGTCAAAGCGCCGGTGGAGCCGCACTTGGTAAATGACAAGCAGTGGCTGTCAAAGCGCCGGTGGAGCCGCACTTGGTAAATGACAAGCAGTGGCTGTCAAAGCGCCGGTGGAGCCGCACTTGGTAAATGACAAGCAGTGGCTGACAAAGCGCCGGTGGAGCCGCACTTGGTAAATGACAAGCAGTGGCTGACAAAGCGCCGGTGGAGCCGCACTTGGTAAATGACAAGCAGTGACTGTCAAAGCGCTGGTGGAGCCGCACTTGGTAAATGACAGGAGCATTTCCCCCGGATGCACTCACCGTCGAAATTCAGCAGCTGCAGTTTGCAACTGTCACACCTCACAGCCTCTGCGAGGGCCTCCGCACCCGACGTGCTGATTGCGTTACCTGCCGCACGCACACGTGGAAGTTGTTGAGGCGCACGCGCTGAAAGCCACAAGACCCACACCACCAGCATGACATGTGACATAAAGCTTGCGACCGAAGCCAGCCCACCATCCATGTGGATAAGCATGCATGAACAGGGCGCGGGCGTGACAAGATGCCAAACACTCAGCGGCATCAGGCCCGCCGGCCAAAGCCGGCCCTCCATCCTCCTTGTGGAAATGAGGAGCAGTCAGGAACTTTACAGCTACACTCAATGACAGATGGAATCTACCCGGCCAGCGGGACGTTTTCTGCCCGTTTGCAGGGTCCGCACGGGGAATTATAATCGGAAACATCATTCAGGTAAGGGGGAGAGAGAGCCAAGGGAGAGACTGGTGGGAGGGGAGGGGAGGGGATGAGTGCGGGAAGAATGGAAGAGAGCAAAGGAGAGCAATCACAAACACCAGATACCTGGAACCCTCTCATACCATCGTCTGACTGCTACCGAGCAATGAATGTGAGGGGCATTCGGGGGCAGGGCGGCGTCGTGTCAAGACACTTCAAACGCATACATCTCAGAACAAATGCGATGCAGTATCGATGGATGGATGCATGTACTGATCACTGTCAGCTGCGTGAGACTGCGCAATGCGCGCAACTCTGAGCTAGGGCTGAACCCGGGTCGCCACGTGGATGCATGTTCTGGCTGTAGGACACTGGGAGACCCGTGGGGCTCGAGACACGCGAATGCGTCGGGCCTTCATCCCCCGAGCAGGGAGCCTAGGCCTTTGATGCCTTTGATCCCCCGGCCATTGGGTGGTGTGGCGGCTGTTGAGATTTTGCCGTAGTTTGGACTGTGCGGATGCCCGAGTTGGCGCACCGCCAGGAGGACGCCTCGCGGGCAGTGGTCCCCCGGTGGCTGCTGGCACCCGTGGAGGTTGTCTGGCGTGAGGATCGAGCTGGTGGAGGGACGGCTGCGAGCTGGTGGCGACATGCAATGATCCAGTGCTTCATACGGCGCAAATGATGTGATCATGTTGTATATATCATGAAGGGAACCCCGGTGAGAGCGACAGTGCAAGCTAGGTTTAAGGACGCACCTTAGTGCGTGATCGGTGTCTCGAATGCTTCCCTCCCTCCCTCACAACGCCATATATCCTTTCCCTATCGACCCCTTGCGGCACCCTGAATTTGACATATCGCCCTTTGCCGTTGATGGAAAATAACGAAGCCGATCGAGAGCTCTGAAGGTGACTCGGGTTCGGGGGAACTCATCGAACGGCTCATGGAGCACCAGACGTCTTTGGGGACGTCCAGTGCGCCCCCTGGACACCCCTGACCAGGCAGTGCAACACACCTTGGAGATCGAGATTCTTTAGGTTGCAGTTGAAATGGGTGAGTGCCTTCGCCAGCGCTTTGGCGCCCGCATTCCCCGCTGCATTGACTGCGGGGGCTCCCCCCCGCGTGCTCCCTCAGCGGTCCATCGAGACTTCATCCCAGGTAGAGCTCCTCCACGAGGGCCTCCATCCTACCTCGCAATATATTCCCACACGCTTGTCTCATTCTGCAGTCGGGAATAAAACTGCCATATGACGTGACCTCCTTGATGCCACTATTTTGTCATACGTCACACCCGGTGGCCCGATGCCTAAGTCCGAATGAACGCCCCCCACTGCATGACACTTTCTTTTGTCATACGTCACACCCGGTGGCCCGAAGTCCGACGAACGCCCCCACTGCATGACACTTTCTTTTGTCATACGTCACACCCGGTGGCCCGCCCGATGCGCAAGTCCGAATGAACGCCCCCCACTGCATGATTTCTGCCCTTTTGCCCGACTCTGCTTGCTCATGCCGTGCCATGGCGCACTTTTCAGCGAAAGTGCGTGGTACAGTTTCGAGCATCGCCGCAAGGCACATTTCTCACTTTCTGCCTTTAGAGCCCCTGTAGAGTGTGCTGCTTCTTTCCGATCGTGCCTCACTTTGCCCATCGGGCTTGTCCATTCTGCTTCCTGCTTCCATTGCCCCATTAGGGAATCGTTCGACCCCTATTTGTGACTGCCACGTACATCCGAGATCGAGCTGGTTGAGCTTGCAGTTCTCATGGGTCACCGCCTCTGCTAGATGTTCTACTCCCTCACGTCCCACCGAGTTGCCTGCGGCCATCCAGGGTTCAAGCACCAGCACAGCCCGCAGGGCAGCATCGAGACCCCAACCCACGACAATCCAGCGTGAACATGTGATGTGAGTGAACGGGAGTAGGTCACCAACTCTGAAGCCGCTCTGAAACTCTCTGGACAGCCGATAAGAAGGGTGGACTGCACGCGATTTCGCCACGCCATCTTCTGACATCAATGATTTAAGCACTGCAGGAAGGTGGATGAAAGTAGGGTTTAACTCGTCGTGTAAACCGCCGTCGCGAGTTGCGAAGAAAACTCGGAACCAATAAAACAGAACGCTTCGCTGTGATCTGTCCTCCAGGGGCCTTCTCAGCGTAACGACAGAGAACCTGGGCGGCGCCGCGTCTTTGCAGACTGCATACTAAAATATATCATATACATATACTTCGAAGTACATACATCGAATGCCACACGTTAGTCGTGGGGAAAACGGCACTTCTGGATCCTTGGAGGGACATGACAGAGTGTCTGCTGATGGCTCGCCTCGCCGTCAATTGGTTCACGAGAAGGACGCCCAAGAAATGGCACTTCGGCACATCGCCGTGCTCTTGTGCAATGTGAGTCACCTCTGAGTTCGAGCTGTTGCAGCTGGCAGTTGTTCTGGGTCATAGCCTCGGCCAACGACTTCGCTCCCAGGTCTCCAATTCCATTCCCTGTCAGCGTCGTTATCACAACGCACTCAACGGTAGATATCGGCTCGAGCCGCCGCCTTCGTTACACAACTGCCGCCAGGCTCGCCGCCGGCATACGGAATCTGACCCGCTGACCGCATCCGCAGGCGGATCACCCAGAGACACAACTCACCTCCGAAGTCAACTTGCTGTAGCTTGCAGTTGTAATGGGTCATCGCTGTTGCCAGCGCTTCGGCGCCGTCGTCCCCCACACTGTTGACTGCGTATACCCCCAGATTCCTGGTGAGCCTCCGTCCCATTACGCATACGTTGGAAGATCTAGTTTCCGGTCGTGTGCCTTCCTCTCGGCGGCACACGAGTGCTCACGCCACGCGCACGCAGCTTCTTCCCGAGCTGTGAAGCCGGTGCGATACCTCCAGTTACCATCAACAACCTCTTTTTCGGCGTGATTACCAATATGCATGCGGCACGCGCTCACGTGATTACCAATATGCTGCGAAGCCGTGGCACGCGCCGAGAGCCTGGCGTGCGAGGCGCGGGCTCCGCGTCTAATTATCAGCTCAGCGTATGTTCAGGAGGGGGGTCGGCCCACGAGTGCCACCCTGCAGCGCTTACATCGGATACTGAGACGTCGGAGCTTGGAGGAACATAGGGTTAGGCCCTCCGCAAGAATCGTCGCTCCTCTGGGGCCCATATTGCTGTCTGTCCTTCAGCCCACACATGCACAACCCACGCCGACACTGGGGAACTCGCACAAGCGCTCCCTTGAGCGCGCGCAAACAATTCCACGACCTCCTATCCACTTACGCTTACGCTTTGTGAGAGTCGCTCCCACGTCACCAGGAAGCACCAAGAGGCAACAATAGCAAATCAGTGCCAGGATGAAAGTACTACCTAAATGCTCCTCTTCGTCTTTTCGATGACTTGAAATACTGTAAATAAACGTTGTAAGCGTGAGGGGGAAATAACTTTAAGGCCGAGGTAATACACACGCCTCATCGTCCACTTACAATCGAGTATGAGCTGCTCGATCTGGCACTCCTCAAAGGCCAGAGCCTCCGCCAGCGTCTGGAAGCCTTCAGTTCGCACTCTGTCGTCTGTAGACCACCATTTGCATACAAGCACAATAGTCAGGTCGGCATGATCTGTCGACCCGGTTCGCAAGTTACCTCTTGCCACCACCGCGCCATACTAATTGCCACATCTACTATAGTAGATATGTGTAGAATTTTGCATAAAAAACAGTGCAGGACTTGCGATCCTCCGTGCTTCCCCAGGCCTTACCCTTACTGCTCCGAAATCTTCACGAAACACTGAACATTCGGCGAAGAAGAAAGGCAACAGCGCCGCCACTCTGCTCATGCGTGAAATCGACGAGTGTGCATCAACATTGAAAAAACTTGGGTCAACAGTTTGGCTCGGCTCGCTGTATTTCACCCGGCAGGAAGTCAATCGGACCTCACTGGCCGAAGTGACAATTCAAGAGGATACAAGGGGCTCACCTGTACCGCTATAGCTGGTCTCATGCCCAAACTCGGCTAGCCAATATTCAATGCTGTACGTTTTCATTTTCTATCGCGGTATCTAGTGTTGGAATCGAGTATGAAGGCTCGCGCCAGACTTGTTTTCAATGAAGTTCAGTTCTGTTGTGCAGCTGTTTCCTTCATAC
Organism: Cymbomonas tetramitiformis; assembly: GCA_001247695.2. Taxonomy (NCBI): domain Eukaryota; kingdom Viridiplantae; phylum Chlorophyta; class Pyramimonadophyceae; order Pyramimonadales; family Pyramimonadaceae; genus Cymbomonas; species Cymbomonas tetramitiformis. The sequence goes on from LGRX02006124.1 coordinate 23,040, forward strand.
TGATACGGATACACTGAACCTGCAACCTCTCGTCTGCTCCTTATGATTTGGAACCTGGCCAATTACCATAAAGCACCCTTCGCCTTGCGCCCGTCCTAAGCATCCCGTCCTAAGCGCTCGACGGTCGCGACAGCTCGCGATCCTGAATCTGACCTGCTCGTCGGTTTTCTGAATTACTGTACAGAGCTCCGCATTTCCAGCATTTTTAATGCCGCGATAAATTCGGCCGCCATTCGTTTTCCCGTAAAATCTGTCATACTGAGACACATTACGTCTGTATGATCGCGCTTGACACACACTCGTGTTACCAGTGAGACACTTTACGTCCAGAGAGAGACTTTACGTCTGTGAATGAAGGGAAAGGGAAAGGCAAAGCGAAAGGGTTTAAGATTTAGCGGCAGTAGGAATAGTTTTCAGAAGCATATGAAAAGTATTCTAGTGCTTCTGAAAACTATTCCTACTTCTTCTATATCCTAACCCTTTGCCTTGCCTTTTACTGCTGCACGCGACCGGCAAGCATCTTTGAAACTTCCGAGTTTCAAAGATGCGTTTTGTATTTTGGGTGCACCCTAAAATTACAAAACAGCCGAGCGCTTCCCGTTTGTGCGGGATATTCACATGTGTTCCATGGAATATTTCATATGAATTAACACACATGCACACGCAGGGGAAACCCTCGGCTGTTTGGCATCTTTGGGTTTGGGTTTGTGTTCGAACCCAAACCCAAACCCCAAAACATCTGCCTTAGAAATAAATTGCGCGTTGGGCGCACAAGTAACTTGAAGCCTTGAGCTTCAGGTAACTTAAAGATATATCCCTTGGCAGTATTTGTGCCAAGTTTCGTGCTCTAGGACGCACGGAAGCCCTCGGCTGTTTGGCATCTTTGCGTTTGGGTTCGAACCCAAACCCAAACCCAAAACATCTGCCTTTGAAATACATTGCGCGTTTCGCGCACAAGTAACTTGAAGCCTTGAGCTTCAAGTAACTTAAAGATATGTATCTTGGCAGTATTTGTGCCAAGTTTCGTGCGCTAGGACGCACGGGAAGCCCTCGGCTGTTTGCCATCTTTGGGTTTGGGTACGTTCGAACCCAAACCCAAAGGCAAAGGCATACAGTAGGACAGTTTCGTAGATTCTGTCCCGATGCCTTTGCAACCTCGCATGCTAACTCATATTACAATGAATATTCAACACTTAATTTGAATAATGTAATTTTAGGGTGCACCCAAAATACAAAACGCATCTTTGAAACTCGGAAGTTTCAAAGATGCTTGCCGGTCGCGTGCAGCAGTAAAAGGCAAGGCAAAGGGTTTAGGATATAGAAGAAGTAGGAATAGTTTTCAGAAGCACTAGAATACTTTTCATATGCTTCTGAAAACTATTCCTACTGCCGCTAAATCTTAAATCCTTCGCCTTTCCCTTTCCCTTCATTAATAACAGACGTAAAGTGTCTCTCTGGACGTAAAGTGTCTCACTGGGAACACGAGTGTGTGTCAAGCGCGATCATACAGACGTAATGTGTCTCAGTATGACAGATTTTACGGGAAAACGAATGGCGGCCGAATTTACCGCGGCATTAAAAATGCTGGAAATGCCCGATTAAATCGCGGAGCTCTGTAATTCAGAAAACCGACGAGCAGTTCTGATTCAGGATCGCGAGCTGTCGCGACCGTCGAGCGCTTAGGACGGGATGCTTAGGACGGGCGCAAGGGTGCTTTATCCAATTACCTCACCTTGTAACGTAATCAGCAAAGCGCGAATCCCAACGGGCGACACAGACGAACTTCCGATCTCACGATCGCCAGACGCTATCGATGACAGTGCCACAACTGCAGTCGCGTACATTTACCGCGACGCCACCCACGCGTTATGGCATGGCATGTTGGGACGCGGACGCGAAAAGCGAAGTCGCGCACATGATCCTACGGTCAGATGGCCTAGTGGAGATCTCTTTTTGAGATCGATCCGCCTAGTACTATAGGGGTGCCCAATTAAAGTTGAGCCGTCCAATATTTTCAGATCGTGAACATCGAAAGGTCCGATGACGGACTGGGGAGTGACGAAGGAATATCGCGTATTTTAATCTCTCGGATGTCTGTATTGACTATTGAGCATTCAGTATAGCAATAGGATATACGTTGGGTTTCAGGTATACGAAAATGGACAGGGTACGGGCGCTGGGAACTTGTCCAACTTTTCCGATGACACATGATGACTGCATGGCACGGCTGCGTCTATCGCGTGAGACAGTGACCACAATGAACGTCGCCGGCAGCAGACGGTGAACACATGTCACATCGACATCGCGGACACCATTGCCGCTGCCGATGCCGTTGCGTGACTGCTTACTCGTTACACACTCGTTCTTCGTTGACCCATCCCAATCCGCAATTGCATCGTAAAATTCTTCAGCTACAGTACACGCAATTTCTTCAACGTTCCTCCGCCTCATGGGGCGAACGGTGATGTGACTGCTGTGATACACGCAGGGATTTCCAAAGTGCTCGGCTACTTTTATTTTTCAGTTCGCTTATCATAATGTGTAAACTTATGATACTATGTGTGCGCAGGTCATGTCGCAGGTATCCGATTGCGAGGAGGGACGAGCGCTCTTGATGTGGAAGTCGAGGTTGGCGAATGCCAACCTTGCTTGGGATGAAACCCAACCATATCGAACGTATCGTATTAAGATTTACATATTTCACGTTTGCATCCTTGGCATCTATTGTCAGGGCTATGACCGATGACATATGTGTCATACATGTCATACGTGTCATACCTGCCAGACATGCCATACCATGTCATGTCATGTCATGTCGAGTCATGTCATATATTATAATGTCAGACAGTCGTCGGTACGGTCGACTATGACTGTACATGTCATCGAGATGATAAATCATATCACCTGTCATTTATTCAAGGTAAGACTTGAATGACACCTGTCATCGAGAGGCCAGTATGTCGGACTCGAGATGGCAAAGCAAGATGGTATCTTGAAGAACCTGCTGGAATCTGTATAGGCAGCCCTGACTGGGAGTCCCGGTGCAGGCCCCTATGACAGACCCCTAGGACCAACACTGGACCGCTGACTGATCTATAGGTTCGTGCTGTGACACACGCTGTGTCACAGGTAGGCTAGTATCCGAGACCGTTGCGAGACCGTTCCGGGTATATCTAGCTTAGGGTTTATTTATCTTATGAGAGTTTATCCATACAGTTCGGGACCCTCTGATATCTAGTGAACTAGGATATTCCGGTAGGTCGTGGCCCCATCCACGCTTTATTCCACTTGCTAGTTTGGCCATGATTGGCTAAACGGCCGCTCGGAGAGGTGGTGCGCGTTTGCGCGTTTGGGCATTAGTGGGGATTATGAGATGAGCGGCTTGCGGTGAGCGCCTTTGGGCCGCAGCTATGGGGTGCCGGCTTGGATTGGGTTTCGTCGTCGCAATGTCCATTATCCACGGTTTTCTGCTCGCTCTGATCCTGCCTGCTACCGTATTTTGGGCTGGTGACCTTGGCACCTTTGACTTCGACGACATCTTCCTTCGCCCCTTGCTAGCATGGCCCGACAGCTCTTTCCGTGTCTGTGACGTCACATTTTCTCCGCGACCCTACCCAAACGTGTTACAGCGTACCGCCTCCCCTCAGGCATTTCTAGAGATGGGAGTACTCACGAGATCCAAGAAGTCCCTCACGAGGGACAGTGACATCGATGCCTCTTTGAGGTTGATCGACGGGGTGCGGAACACACCGACAGCGGCTACGCCTTTTGTTCCTACCCCCAACCCTGCATCAAACGTAGACGAGGACGTTGCCGTCAGGCGTTACCTGCAGGAGCAGTCCAAGCTCGTCGACGAGATCTACAAGGCGCGACTCCATCGGGCTTGGGCCAAGAGTATCCGTGAGGATATTCTTGGTGACAAGAAACATCATTTTCGCGGTACGGACGACGCTGGCCTTCTGTCCGACCTGGTGGTGCAGCTGCGTACGGAGTTTCAGTCGGCCGGACTGGAACTGTGTGCCTTTGACCTCGACGACCCTCTGGCTCCAGTGGTCAACAAGGTGAATGGCCTCTTGTACGACGTTCTGGCTCTCGTGGTGGAGAAGCACAGCAACGCCTACGTCTGGCTCACTGGTACGGATTCTTCGACTGACCGAGATGGACGGCGAGCTCTCATCGACGTTATCAAGGGCTGTGTGCCGGTGGCACTACGGGAGTCGCAGCAGGAGGAGCACGCCGCGTTACGTTATCCCGCAAACGTTGACCCGCAGCCGATCTTGGCTAAGGAACAGCGTTTGGTGCGGGATAACAGGGCGGCTGACTGGACACCGACGGAGGCTACCAGAAAATTGAGCCTCTACACCCGCCTCGACCCGACCTTCTACGCTGCGGTGAAGGTCCGCTATCCCATGGCCGCTGACTTGGCTCAGGTGTCACTGGTTTCGCTCCGTGCCATGGTTGCGGAGATTTACCAGGCTTGGGCACAGACGGGCGAAGGGAAGGTGGCTTCGGGCGCGGACGGCGTCTCCGCGCACCTTTCCAGCAGCGAGTACGACGCCCTTCTTCAGAAGATCACGGAGCTCAAGGAGCTCGTGCAGCGGCAACACGGTGAGGCCGCTCCGGTTGTGCGACAACAACGGGAGCGGGTGCAGCAGCGGCAGCAGCAGCAGCGGGGGCAGCAGCCGCGAGGATTCCGTGTGGGGACCCACAAGGCCCCACCGGTGGGGTTCGACCGCGACGATCAACGGGCCAAGCCGTTCTGCGGTAGGTGCAAGAAGGCGGGAAAAGGTGAGGCGTATCACTTTTACCGCGACTGCCCGTTGGGCGGGCGCCAACACCCGCCCACTTCTGCCGATAAAGCCTATCGGACACCAGGTGGGAAGGATGTCATGGCCCGATCGCGTCATGGTGACCTGAAATCGCGACCTGACCTCATGAAGGCGTGACACAAGCGTTGCCACGCTCGTGTCGCCGGCGATTTCTGGCGAAATCTAAACGACCGCTCCCTAGATTCCATTCTTCCCGCGAAATCTTCACTTCACAGCACTTAAATGCTTCCAAAAAACAGCCGCCCTGCATTCATTTTGTTTGTATTACATGGCGATACCACTGCGTCCCCCCAATCCTGAAGCTGAAGCTGCTCGTCCTCACAATCCTTTTACTATACGACAAACCAGAAATTATGCGGTTCCGCGCATTCGCCACTGGCGCTTAGAGTTCTACTCATTAGATGTAGACGACGGTTCTATTCATCTTCCACTCGCGTTCAGACTGCAGCTTCGGCGCTGGCTGCCACCAAATAGAGATTGCGGATTCTTTTGGGTCTTCTACAACCAACACGGTGTACCTAAGTGGACCATTCCAGCTTGGTACGACGTCCGCGTGGGGCGTTTCGTTACCCAATAGGTCAGCGACCAGTGTCTAGCCTCTACCGGTCCGTTGTCTTCTGCTTTCCTACTCCTAAGGCATGTCTTTCTTTTCACGCCTAACCCTTAGCGGGCGTTCACGCGCGATGTTCGGCTTTGCGTCGCATCTGGTTGCAGCGCATGCCAACACCGCGGAGGTTAGCACAGAACCAGCGGGTTCTAAACCTACATGCCCCAACCTACAGCCCGACGCAACCAACCTCCTTGCCGATACCATGTTCACTATTGGCACCGCTGGCTCTCTAGAATACCGGATCCCTTGGGGGTCGCTTTCTCGCCACGATCTTCACTGGTCCTGGGAAAGCATACCGCGATCATCTAAACCAAAACTGCTCCCAACAACGTACCTTCCAGTGTCTCGCGTACAGGATTTTGTCCGGGGCGAAGGAAACTACGGATCACCTTCCAGTGATCCTAATCCGAACCAGTTTCACATTGTGCGCGTTAGAAACGACGCCAGCGCCAAGACAAAACCATATACGAAACCTCCCAAAACGGACCGCAGTTTAGCTAAACCTCGTCCAGCGCATGATGGTTGGCCCTACAAACATCATTACGCATGTCGTTGCGGGTTCCAGTCCGAATGGCGGAAACGCCAAGCTGCGAAAGCTGCATGCGCTCCCCCTCCAGAAGGCGTTGTTCCACGTCCCGCCACAAAGCTCAAACACAACAGATCTGCGCGGTTTTGTGGCTGCTCTGCCTCCTTTCGGATCGGCGTGCCAGTTGCCTCCTCTTTGGGTGCCGAGTATCCGGTTGTTCCAATAACCTACGTCAACATGGAACACGCGAACCACTGTATCAGCACCTGCCCTCCCAAATGTTCTGTTCACGATCTCAGGACCACAGACGGCACCCGTATTGGGTTCTTTCGGCCAGAGATTAGTCCTATTCTTCGTGATTTTCTTCGTTTCCAGTACAGGAACAACCAGAACGTCAAACCGAAGGACGTGCAGACAGCGTGGCGCACTGTTCGCATTGCTGAAGGAGCCATGGTCTTTGATCCAGAAACAGGCGAGCCGTCGGCCGAGGTGTGAGTATTCCCCAAGCCCCAGTGACCGTATCCCCCATGCCCCAGTGACCGTATGCCCCATGCCCCAGTCCGCATGATACTCCAAGGCCACGCGCTCATGGATCGCGTGGGGGGGGTCGGCGTCTTGAACGGTGTACAGCCCGGTATCCGGGTGCCGCGACTTGATCCTGGAAGAAAAGAAACGTACGATGAGGTTGAAGCAAGAAGCTGACGAAAAGTAGGGCAGGCAGGTTAGCATGCGTACCATACAACATGCTTCGTGGTTTGATCACCACGTTTGGCGACGGTGGTGTACTCCACCATGCAGTCGCCGCATGCTGGGAACACGACGGTGTACCAGTTCGGTCCCTCATGTTGCCTGCGACAGCGATCGATTTCTTTTCGACTCTTCAAGACGTCGAACTTGCAATCGACGCAGAGGTCGACCAACCAGCAGCCGTCAGCATCTTGTTCATCTCTTCGCGTGCGGTTTAAGACTTTCTGAATATATTTTCCCTCAGCAGCATCTGGGTCAACGCACGCGCCTGGCATTTTTGCGAGAAAGAAGGAAGTAAGAGGTAAAGGTAAAGGTAAAGGGCGGGCGCTGCGAAGGTTAAATTTTGTTAAAGCTTGCAGTGGGGGATACCATGGGGCATGCCCGCCGCAGCGGCGGGCATGCCCCAATCGTACGAACTGTAGCGCAGAGAGTCGAGTTTCAGGGATTTAACAACAAAAGTCGAGGCATCATCGAATCTAGGGAGCGGTCGTTTGGATTTCGCCAGGAATCGCCGGCGACACGAGCGTGGCAACGCTTGTGTCACGCCTTCATGAGGTCAGGTCGCGATTTCAGGTCACCATGACGCGATCGGGCCATGACATCCTTCCCACCTGGTGTCCGATAGGCTTTATCCTTCTGCCGCGGCATTCTGCGTTCCCATCGACGAGGAGGACGCAGAGGGGGTGCACGCGCTCGCCATGTGTGCATTGTTCCAGCAGGCGGCAGATGACGGGGCGGAGTCCTTCGCACGTGCGGCAGCCGCGTACGGGCCGCCCGCGGTGCTTTGTGCGGGAGCGGTGGGCGGCATCGACGTGTCCGCCTACGGCTTCACCGTGGAGCAGCAGCCGGCTTCCGAGGGAGATGACATTCTCCGCCGGCTCGACGATCTTGCCGCGGAGGTTCACTCCGCGGCCAACCCGCAGGTGCATTACACTCACGCATCTTTCCCGCCTCCTGCCGGTAACGGGCAGGGGGCTTCGGCTCTGGTGTGCGTACCCGCCGCAGCGGTGGCCACACCGGAGGAGCAGGTTCCGGCAGGTGGTGCGGCGGCATCGGCATCCGCCGTGCCGGCCCCTGCTATGCCTGTCTCGCAGGGAGAAGATGTGAAGCCCGCGCCACTTCAATCGGCGCGGGTGACCACCACAGCGGACGCGGACGGTGAGTTCGCTGGGTTCGTTCAGACCGTGAACCACGCCGCCGTCGAACCGGTTGATCTCACGGGTTACAACACGGACGATTACGAGGACTTCGCTGACGGCGGCTTCGTCGTGAAGCCGCGGGCCTCGGCCATCTCGGCAAATCACTCGTCGACGCCCGCAGCCCGAGCACCTCACTCTGGTGGTGCTCTGGGAGATTGGCATGAGGGTGCTCCCCGCAGCTACGGCTGTGGAAAGCCTCCGTGGGGCTTCCCCGCCCACGCGGGCTTGTGGGGGATGCCCTTCCTTCTTTCTTTCATTCTCTTGATTTCTGTCGTGGGAGTGGGAGCTGCCACCTATACGGTGGCCAACGACATCGACCCTGTGCAGGTATCGGGTCGGGCTGCGCGGCAGCCTGTGCTGTGCAGGAGTGAGGAGTCACCGCTTGACACGGTGCCATGTGCCATCCCGCCTCGTCTGCACCGGCGGGTACAGAGGCGGCAAAGCCTCTATATGGCTCCGGTGCCGTGGAATCCCGGGCCGCCGCCTCCTGGCATCTTGTTTGAGGGCGGTCCTCCGTTGTCGCCGGCATCGTCTTCGGATGACGAGGCGCCACCTTCGGGCAGCACTTGGCAGCACCCTGGTGCGGTGCAGCCTCCCGTGATCGACGAATCAACAACACCAACTCCGTCAAATTCTCTGGCGAATGATTTCTCGGTGACCGACACCTTGCACTTTGGCAGCCCTGTGTTACTCCGCCGTGCTACTGCGGGCTACTACGGTGCTCATTGTGGTGACGGTGCTCCTCTGGCCATTGACCCCGAGTAGTTATGTTTCTGGTTCTGGCAGTGCACCACTTTCATCATGGTGTGCTGGGATGTACTTTGGCCTCGACATGGTCTTCAATCTGGTTTATGCTTTTGCTTTGACAACTTTGAACTCTTCAATCTGACTTGCTGACACAGAGCTTTTCAGTAGTTTAGCAGGACTTGCATTGCCTGTATGTTTCTGCTCTTGTGCCGGCTAGAGGGTTTCAATTTGTGTATCAGAATTGCACAGTTGAATTAGCAGTTAGGTTTGTCACCCTAGCTCCTACCCTAACTTATCTTAACATTCTGACTCTCCTAGACAGTCACCACCCACAGTGCTGGGGTGGTGTGCTGGAATCTGTATAGGCAGCCCTGACTGGGAGTCCCGGTGCAGGCCCCTATGACAGACCCCTAGGACCAACACTGGACTGCTGACTGATCTATAGGTTCGTGCTGTGACACACGCTGTGTCACAGGTAGGCTAGTTTCCGAGACCGTTGCGAGACCGTTCCGGGTATATCTAGCTTAGGGTTTATTTATCTTATGAGAGTTTATCCACACAGTTCGGGACCCTCTGATATCTAGTGAACTAGGATATTCCGGTAGAACCGAATGGTTCGGAGAAGAACTCATCTTCGCTTCTAGCATGTTTTGAACAAGCATGCGAGTATCATATGGCTTATTCGTTCAGCCGATACTGATTGTTCAACCAATGCCTTGGGTTCACAACCCAATAGCGGTGGCATCTATGAGATGCGAGGCATTCGGTATAGATGAGGTAGCGTTGTGCTACAGCAGTATCTTCGGACGAAGCACTGCACTCATCACCCGCTCTTACGCTGCACGAGTTGTTACTGTTCAATAACATCCGTGCTATCTTATCATATCATATTATATCTTAAGGCTCGCGTGTGAGACCTTAACAGTTGGTATTCTGCTCGTCAAGGCGAGAACGAGAACTCTAGTGTGAGTGCAGCATAGATATCAAATATTGTGTACGCAGGTTGCGGAGCGCGGACAATAACAGGCGTCGCAATCGCATACATACTGATATATCTGCATATCGACCGCTGCATAAGCGAATATTGTGCGCGAGGATATATCGTCATATTCGCAGTCGCTGATCGTACATATCGCCACCAATACAACGCGAGAAGGTGTGCATGCCGCATACATATGCGCAGCGATCACATATACGCGCAGATACGATTCGCAGTTGTACGAAATTCGCAATATGCGACGCGGACATAAAAATCGTCATCGGAATCATGATCCGCGCGAAAAATAGCACTTGTATCATGTGCTGTTCATATGCGACAAGATGTGCTCATTATCAGCAGCGCGCACCATCGCGATTTCGATGATCGCGATAAATCGCTTACTGTACACGACGATTATTTTGCAGTTTTTGATGACGATGTCAGTATGCAAAATGTCATCAAAACACCGTCATTATCGATAGTTGCAATAATCACTGATGCATCATCTGCGCGCGTCACGATATCCTTGACAGAATATGTGTATACTTACTGGGATTATCATGAACGGACGCATGATGACAATATATTGCAGCATGCCATACAATACTCTGATGCTTGCTGAGATATTATAATCTATTCACTGTCAGATTCGTATACCAACTTGCAATTAAGAGTGTGAACTGCATACATGCTGTGTGAGTAGCTTACACACACATACACGCTCAACATGACAGATAATTGAATACTCTGCAGCAACATCATAGTGTGTGCAAAAATCGAGTGTGCGGAGATTATAATACCTGCAGCACCACACACACACACACATACTTGCAGTATACACCATCATTGAGTATATACTAAGTGCATGCAGCAGATGTGCATTACATCACATGTACATTATTATACTGAGCAACTGTGCCATCATGTGCATACATTTTACATACAGCTTGATCACGATAGCAGTTGTAATGTACAAACCAGTTTGATCACGATAACAACTGGGACATATGGCATCACATCACAATGCATCATACATTGCACAAAGCATACGGCTGTGCATGTAAGCTATATCGGAACCCATGTAGTGTAAGGTGCCTGAAGGTGGTCTTAACACCATAATTAGCTCGACATACTCTGACGAAGGATTTGGGATGAGTATGTTCGTTCTATGGTGGATCACTGAATGGAATGCTCACCGGAACTACATGTGAAATAAACCAAGCAACTCATTACTGTAAATGAGAATATGCAGGATTACAATCACCACTAAGCGGATATATATCATGTTAGATTTATTCAGTACTTGGTATACAGATCATCCTACATGATAAATCATCTTGGTATATTGTAATACCAGTAATCACCTGTATACCAGTGTGTATAGTGAACAATTCCACACACACACTTACATGTACTCAATCAGCAAGTACGTACATGAACATAAGTCACTGCTTAAACAAGTCACTACACTTATGCATCACTTATGTATCATTAAATATATGACCTTACACTAATTCACAAGTGTAATAAATAATCACTGACACTACTATGTAAAGTTGACAATGCACTGACTCGAAAGTGTAATGATCAATAATCATATCAACACATTATACATAGTACCATCCAGCTTGATCACGATAGCAGCTGGATGTCAAGTGATGGCGATAGATGGGGGACAGAATTAACCAACATGCTGTAGGGCTGGATGGAGAAATCTCCAGACCCGAAGGCATCATACAATGCTCAGATAGCAGCTGGTCACTGTTGAGCATTGTCCACACGTCTCGCATATCATCGCTGGAGCAAGAACAACAACCACACTGCATTGTGACAATTGATTCAGAAATGATCAGCACAATAAGCATGTACATTCTCAGATCAGTACCTACATATTGAACTGACAGAGGTTCTTGTGGACACACACACACACACACACACTGAACGGCATGAGATCGGCCAACAAAAGCCAACCCACCATCATCCCAGTGGATGTGAAAAGCAAATCAAGAGCAGGGCGGGGCCGTGACAAGATACCACAAACGCATACATATTCCCAACCCAAATGCAAAGCAGCATGGAAAGATGATACGATGTGACCGATCGTCGCCAAACAACTGTTGGTCTCTGGGTTACGGAGTAAGCGGACCCTGCTGGCATGCCCCCCAGTGGCTCCCGGTCGATGGATGGGACCTGTTGGTCCATGGTTATGTCATGAATGCAGTCACACCACACAGCATGGACACCCCATGTCAAAAAAAGGAAACATGCGGGCACCTAAGTGCTCCCCACAAAATTCAAGGGAAAACACAGAAGGTGTACATCACCACCTTCTGCCTCTCCTCGCAGCACGACAGACGAATCTACCAAGCTCTCCAAGAGGCAGTGCCCGCCAGAATGGCACCACAGGGATGACCGCCTCCCAAAACCCACTTCCACCCGGCGGCCGTCCCCGTTCACAGCGATCCGCCAGTACTTCATATCAAGGTCAAAGAACACAAGTCCCCCGGCATGTGTAATAACCATGAGCACTGTACACGGAGAGGGAGCTAGCGTCAGACGAATCCAAGACACTCCCAAAAAGCGAGCCGTAGACGAATCCCCGACGCACTCAAAGAGGCAGTACCCGTCAGAAGGGTACCACAGGGACAGCCACATCCCATCATCCAAATCATTCCAGTGGCCGTCCCCGTTCACAACGAGATGCCAGTACCCCATAAAGTGGGTGTCGATCACCAGTCCCCCGGCAGGTGAAAAAGCCCCAAGGCACTGGACATAAATAGAGCCAGCCGCAGACGAATCCCCGACGCCCTCAAAGAGGCAGTACCCGTCAGAAGGGTACCACAGGGACAGCCACATCCCATCATCCAAATCACACACACACACATATTGTGTTGTGTTGAACTGCTTAGATTATTATCAAGCTATGTTCTGGTATATTTGGAATCTAGAGATATCACTTTGATAAGCTCTCAGTGCACAGCCATATGCCCAAATATATCATAGGTTCTGACAAGTTATCACTTAAGTGGTTAACCCGCTTACAGTTGATACACCTAATAAATCATTATTGGGAAGTAGACCAACTTCCATGGGTTTCAAATCAGCAAAACCCATATTTATGATCAACCACAGATGTTGACCATCAGAGATATTCACTATTATGCCATGAAAAACATCATGTGCAAAAGTGAGATAAGTTGCATTAGTTCTGTAACTTGCAACTTCCACACACACCGAGATATATTACTGAGGTAAATATTCAATGGCCAAAAAAAAGTGGAAAATGGGTAAAAATCGTTGGCGATAAATTTCAAAACTGAAAATCCGACCCCATTTAATTTCGAATTATGATTTTATACCTATTAAGGTATCTGAAAAACATAATGAGCCTGGTCATATCTCGTGTAACACCCTAAACATCAGGTGTGTAACATCTAGGGGTATACAAAGTTGTTGTACTAAAATGCACTGTAACGTTACATACCCTGAAATGCCACCTATATAATAGGAAACACTTTGTGTATGGCATATATGTCATGCTGAAATCAGCACAGACATGACAATATTTCGGGCAACAACCCAAGAACTGTAGGGCAACAACCCAAGAACTGCAGGGCTACAACCCAAGGACTGTAGGGCTGCAACCCTAAAACTGTATAAGCTGCTTCCTATAAGGACTGCATGCTATATCATGAGGTACATAGGCAACAGACAAGCCTGTGTGTTCACACTTCCTCGAGGAGGGAAGAAGGTGGATAGGATCACACACATATCCATTTTATATTCCGATCTGGTAATTTCTGATGGATTGCTTTAGATAAAACCACTGCATCCACAAGTAACGTTGAAATTTGTACAACGTTAAACCCACCATCACTAATAAAGTGTAAACTCGGATGGGAAACTACATCCCAATGACTATAAGTTAACTATTACTCAGCATCTACATCCTCGAGTAAGTTCGGAATGCTGAACTATATACATAACATATAACCTGATACCATGCTTAATTGCATATCCTGGATCAGAAGATGATAGTTATATAATGTATATATATATCCCACCTGATACACTTTGGCACTATAGCCGTACATAAGAGTGGGAAGGACAGGTGCATCGCTGTAGGACTGGTTGATATAGTCCCAGTACTGAAGGCAGAATGTGGCACCTGAATAACAGCTGATAACTGTTGGGAGACCACCATGCAAGACCTTCCAAGCGTAACTCCTTTGTCCTAAGATGCAAGTGAATTGTTCATAATATGTTGACATCACATAAAAGCATTCTGATAAAAACCCTATATATCCATGTGAGTTGTCATTACTACAAATGACATGAGTTTTGAATCGTCGAAATGAGTACGCGATAGACGCAGCCGTGACATGCAGTCATCATGTGTCATCGGAAAAGTTGGACAAGTTCCCAGCGCCCGTACCCTGTCCCATACGAAAATAAAAAATAGAAAATACGCACCGACGGTGCACAAAAGTACATGCATGTAGGTGACTATATTCTACATAATATTCGGGCGTTGCGTTATTGTTTTTCATAATCAGCCGACGTGGCTGACTATGCCTCCCGAATGACGATTATTCAAGAGTTTGACGATTTTTCAAGTCTACGGCTGCATGAAACGATTTTATCAAATCTACGGTGTATGCGGGTACCATATCAAATCTTTCGCGTCGCGACAGCAAAATTCTAATTTAATTACTAGTGATGATTGTATCAAAACACGCTCTACGACGCTTCATGTGTGTGTGTGTATATCTATATCGGATATTCCGATGTACATTCATGAACGTGTCCGTAACATAGAATCTGATCTTATCACACAGGTGTATAAATTGGTAATGCCACTTGATGTCAGCGAAGCATCCCATCTGAGGGATTTCTAATTATTGATTAAATTGTATCGAAGCACAAGTAATCACTGCTACAGTATCCATGATTATACCCCATTCGCACAAGCACACGCTCACAACTCGCTTCCTGTATCGCAAATGCCACACTGGCATATCGTGATACCATCTGCGCATTTGCTTGAATATATTTGCTTGATTATCATGATTGACATTTTATACTCGCATGGTAGTGCCAATGGCTGAATTTAAATGTGTATCGTCTCCATTCGCATGGCGTCTTGGCAGATATCTCGTTGGATGCATCCCAACCGACACGCAGGCTCGACAGTTGCGATACAGGAAGCGAGTTGTGGGCAGATATATTTCATAATTGCACCATGCGTGTTTGACATGCAGACGATGTAGAAAGGAGCCCGCTAGATCTCATCGCGACATGTGAGCACGCCGTCTGCAAATATAAATGTCTATTAAAAGGAAGCACGTTGTGCCACTTGCGTGTTTTTATAATTGTAGCATGCATGCGCGTCCAATGCATATACTCAGAATAAATGTCTGCATGAATTGTCACTGCGTTTATGCATCATCGATCATCGCAAATATCAGCGCAACGACGCTTCAGGTGCAGGCGCATCCGCAGGCGCATCTGCAGGCGCAGGCGCATAATACAAGATACATACCCAAATCATTCCCTTGAAGATCTCAGTCCAAAGTGGCTTTTGGACTGAGATCCGCACAAAACGACGCTTCAGGTGCAGGCACATCCGCAGGCGCAGGCGCATCCGCAAGCGTGTCTGCAAGTATTCACGATATCGGTCGTTTCACAAATCGGTCACCCATCAGCAGCTAGATTTTTCAGATATGGATCTTAGTGAAGCAGAGATGAATGCACTCAATTCAGTAGACCATTCCTGATCTACATACGCACGTGTACCAGGAAATAAGCTCTAGTAAGGCAAGCACAACAAATACTTAAGATGTAATATTACTTTATACGAAAGAGCTCTACGCACGATGATATATGCAAGGTGCACTCATGCGCACATTGCGATACAGGTTGCAGGTTTCGGTCAGACTCTCTGTTTGTAATGGATAGCAGAACTACTGCCTAGAAGCCTCGCTCCCCAGCGCCTTTGCTCTTGCTTGAAACGTTCAGTGGCGCGGGTACGCGCGAGTTCGAGTTCACGGTCCTCAATTGCTTGCATCCGCTCACGGGAGGCGGTTTCGTCCTGGCGGAGAAGCTCATCTTGCATAGCAATCTCCCTCGGGGATACGTAGTCCCCCCCAAGTTGGGTAGGGAGACCGGAAGGGTAGCCGCGTAGGGTACGCGGGAGGTGGCATAAGCATCCTCTGGTAGCTTTGGGAGCCTGCGGGGTAGGGGCATTGCGTGGTCACGGAGGGCGTGGGAGGCCCGGCGGATAAAGCCTATCGGACACCAGGTGGGAATGAAGTCATAGCCCGATCGCGTCATGGTGACCTGAAATCGCGACCTGACCTCATGAAGGCGTGACACAAGCGTTGCCACGCTCGTGTCGCCGGCGATTTCTGGCGAAGTACAAACGACCGCTCCCTAGATTCGATGATGCCTCGACTTTTCTTGTTAAATCCCTGAAACTCGACTCTCTGCGCTACAGTTCGTACGATTGGGGCATGCCCGCCGCTGCGGCGGGCATGCCCCATGGTATCCCCCACTGCAAGCTTTAACAAAATTTAACCTTCGCAGCGCCCGCTTTACCTTTACCTTTTACTTCCTTCTTTCTCGCAAAAATGCCAGGCGCGTGCAATGACCCAGATGCTGCTGAGGGAAAATATAGTCAGAAAGTCTTAAACCGCACGCGACGACATGAAAAAGATGCTGACGGCTGCTAGTTGGTCGACCACTGCGTCGACTGCAAGTTCGACTTCATGAAGAGTCGAAAAGAAATCGAACGCTGTCGCAGGCAACATGACGGACCGAACTGGTACACCGTCGTGTTCCCAGCATGCGGCGACTGCATGGTGGAGTACACCTACGTCGCCAAACGTGGTGATCAAACCACGAAGCAGGTTGTATGGTACGCATACTAACCTGCCTGCCCTACTTTTCGACAGCTTCTTGCTTCAACCTCGTCGTACATTTCTTTTCTTCCAGGATCAAGTCGCGGCACCCGGATACCGGGCTGTACACCGTTCAAGACGCCGACCCCCCCCACGCGATCCATGAGCGCGTGGCCTTGGAGTATCATTTCGCAAGGAGTGACTTCAAGGTCCACCGCGGCAGCAGATTGGACCAGGAGGGGTTTAGCCGCGTCGAGCGGATGACTGGGCACTCCCTGATTCCCACGCAGGTTCACCCAGCCGCAGGTAAGAATATCGCTTCTACTTGCCTTTCCCTCATCGTCTTCTTTTTTTCTTTTTTTCTTTTATTCTTTTAAAGAACGCATCTTTCCTTCCACAGATGCTGGTCCGCCTCAACAGCCTGGCGCGGCTGCGGTCCAAAAAAACAGGAAACGCGAAGACAGAAACCGTATTTCCTTTCCCACAGTCACCGTATGCATCTTTGGTTTCCTGCGCTGTCTTCTTTTAAGTAAATCTGTCTACAAGGGGTTTTCTTCTGATACTAAGAAGTTCTTCAAGTAAGGGGTTTTCGCCTGATACCTACTGTGTGTGCCCCTTCAGCACAAGTGAAGCGGCAGGGTGGGGCAGCCCAACCAGCTTCTGCTGCTCATGCTGCTGCAGGTGCGTGCCCGCCTGCCCCTAGCATGCCCCATGGCCCAAGGTTGCCCTGTATGCCCCAAGCCCCAGGGGATGCATGCCCCAAAGTTGCCCTGTATGCCCCAAGCCCCAGGGTATGCATGCCCCAAGGATGCCCTGTATGCCCCATGCC
>LGRX02006125.1:0-38855 GCA_001247695.2 Cymbomonas tetramitiformis
TGTGTGTGTGGTGAGCAACAGGAGCGATTGCAGCAACAAAGCATGCCGCGACATGACCAACGAAGCCATCGAGGGAGCGTGGACATCGCCGTAACCCACATGATCTGATTAGTAGCCGACAAGAATGTTGTCGCCATAGGAATTAGCCACGAAGAAGTGAAAAATTCATCCATGGTAGAACGTAGGTTGCAATCTTGCAAAAGATTAGAGAGATGCGCTTAGGTTGGCGGGCGGCAATGTAACTAAGGCATGTATATAAATGTAAATGTGTGTGCGGCATGCATTATATTGGGGTAGGATTGTTGGTGTTACACGTAAACACGTGTTTCAGAAATGTGACCGTGGCAAGGAGAGTGTGGGCAAGTCCCCGACTACACAAAGGTATCGGGTTGGCAGCCCAAAATTTGTGTGGATCCCTTCTTGTGGCGGGCCATGGGCATTCCAAGCAAGGAGGCAACTTTCTTGATTCAATCCTTAGCCACACACCGTGGAAAGCAAGGGGGGTTGAGTAGCGGTGTTAAGCGGCAATTATAGGTTGAATACCCTTCCAGAGGGTTGTCTACTTGGGAGGAATGCCCGTCACGTGCCTGAGCACACTTAATAATGGATAACATGAGTATAGGGGGGGTGGGGGGGGGAGCATGCATAACTTGCAATGAAGCCCTTTTCAGTGCCTGGAAAGGCATTTTCAGGGCCTGGAAAGTCATGTTTTGGGCCTGGAAAGTCATTTTCAGGGCCTGAAAATGGTTTTCAGGGTCTGAAAACGAGTTTTCGGGGCTTGAGATTGTTTTTCCGGGCCTGAAAAGTCATTTTCAGGGCCTGGAAAGTCATTTTCAGGGCCTGAAAATGGTTTACAGGGCCTGAAAATGGTTTACAGGGCCTGAAAATGGTTTTCCGGGCCTGAAAAGTCATTTTCAGGGCCTGAAAATGGTTTTCAGGGCCTGAAAAGTCATTTTCAGGGCCTGAAAATGGTTTTCAGGGCCTGAAAAGTCATTTTCAGGGCCTGAAAATGGTTTTCAGGGCCTGAAAATGGTTTTCAGGGTCTGAAAAGTCATTTCAGGGCCCGAAAATGGTTTTCAGGGCCTGAAAATGGTTTTCAAGGCCTGAAAAGTCATTTTCAGGGCCTGAAAATGGTATTCAGGCCCTGAAAATGAGTTTTCAGGCCCTGAAAATGCCTTATGTGAATTTTCAGGGCTTGGAACACGGTAAAATTTTCAGGCCCTGAAAACCATTTTCAGGGGGCAAGATGAGGACATGAGAATATAATTCTAAACTTTATATAACACGAAAAGTGAATAATATTTTCAGGCCCTGAAAACAAAGTTCAGGGGGCATCTTAAGAGTGTGAATTCACAATTTTCAGGCCCTGAAAATTGGTGTAAAAATTATATTATCCATGAAGTTTTTTCTAAGGTGTATAACTAGCCTAGTATAAAACAAGTTCAGACCCTGAAAGTGATTTTCAGGGCCTGAAAAAAAAGTTCAGGGGGCAATTTTTCAGGGGGCACAAAAAAAGTTCAGGGGGCAATCGTAAGTAGCCCCCCATCTGCCGGATTTACTCGCTGGGGCAGTCTCGGCCACTAGCTGAAGGATGTCACGTCTGGTGCTGGCAAGTGCAAATGAGAGTCCTCCGGCATCAACTAGAGCCCGGGGCTCTGGAATGTCTACTGATATCTGACTCCCAGAAAACCAGCAGATGTATCTCAAGCCCCCCGTGGTCGGATGGACCTGCTCCTGATGTGCTATGATACTGCCTAACACATTCCTGGCGACCTCAGAGGCTGATAGTAGTAATGTACCCATGTCTAGAGCCGAGAGAGAGAAGGGGGCTCCTGGGGTGGCCTGGACAAACTGAACTCTGATGTGCTCACCAAATGCGTGTGGAACAATCCTGTATGCCACGTCGGGGCCAAGATGCTGGTAGCCCTGAGGAAGAGTGACACCCGCAAGCGGAATAGAGGAGCGAGTGAGGGCTGCCTGCTGGGCCTCTCTAGTGGGAATCCACACTAATAGGAATGGTGTAATCAGGTCACCTGGCTGGCCCGCATAGTAATGCGAGGCCCCCGTAATGTAGTGTGCTGGTAGGTCCGTAACCGAGGACACTGCCCTCCGTATCTCCCTAATGATCGAGGTGCTCTCATCCGATGTGAAGGGCTCTGGGCAGGCACATCCAAGCCTGTAGACCCTGATAGCGGTCCTCTCAGAGGACGAGATAGGCTGGTGCGTCACTCCCTCGTCATGCTGCTGAGCTAGGCTAAGATACGCTGCCGCTAAAGCTCCTGGGTCGAGGGAGGCTCCCGGCTCCATCCTCCTGATCCTGTCACCGCTGTCCTCCTCGTGATCCTCCTCCTCGGTGACGTGCAGGCCTAGTGGGGGAACTGGAAGTGATCCATGCTGAGCCTGATGCTGGGTCAGCCCAAAGGGCTGTGGCTGTGGCTGAGGCTGGGGCTGGTGATGCAGGAAAGGCTGAGGCTGCGAATGAGGAAGAGGCTGCTGCTGCGGAAATGAGTGCAGCGGTGGCTGCTGCCGCGGTGGCTGAGGCTGCTGCTGCAGAAGGGACTGAGCCTGGTGATGTGACTGCTGCTGCTGAACAGGCTGTGGCTGAAGCTGGGGCTGAAGCTGGGGCTGAAACTGAGTCTGAGACTGTAAGATGGCCTCTGGGCGTGGCTGCTGAGGAGGCTGGGGCCGAGGCTGCTGGGAGGCTGGCTGCTGTGGCAGAGTAGGGGGGGCTGGCATAGGAGGGCGGGCAGGGACGGGCCCTGACTGACCTGAGAAAGCCGGTCCCGTGAGAAGGCTCTGAGGTGAGTGTCCTGCCTCCTGACCAGCAGCTCCCTGCTGAACTGAACTCGCTGGAGCCTGTCCCGCATGTGCTAGCACCTCTGAGGTGGCCATATCACGGATGATCCCGTCCTCGGTCTCCTGAATCAGCCTCTCCACTCCTCTGGTGATCGGCATCTGGCCCATACCCGCCGTAGGTAGTCCCGTGTGATCACCAGAGCTCCTCCTCCTCGGGGGTGGCTGTATGGGGGAGACACCATCAGAAAGTGTCCCCTGCCTGGCTGTAGCAGGAGGCTGGATAGCCCCCTCTGATGTGGTGCGTCTCTGCATTGGCATCAACCGCCCCCCTTCATTCAGGTTTCTAATGGGTATAAACACTAGAGGCAGGGTGCCCACATAGTTCCTCCCGGTTTTGTAAGTTATATTCACTTCTGTGAGTTGGTGCGTGCGTGAATTTACAAGAAAGGGTGTCAGGCAGTCTTCGCGTTGGGCATCCTATAGTGTAAGCAAATAATGCATGTTTAAAGGTGACATGAGAAGTTTGGTGAGGGAGGGGTATTACCACTGTAGGTAGGGGGTAATGCGTGATGTGGTCTAGTGCAAAGTCAGAAAAACGAGTCTCCTCAATCGACCACATAGCAAAGGCCTCCAGATACTCAGGCTGTATGGAGTGCCTGACCAGGGCAAACTCCAGCTCCCGCTCGCGGGTGTCCTCGATGGCCACCGACGGGGTTTCGGCCCGTACGGAGTACCCCTGCGCAAACAAGAACTTCAGTTCCTCTCTCTGGTTTAGTTTCCGATCTGATTCCACTGTATTTATTTAAACATTGGGAGCTGGTGGTAGGAAAATTTGGTGAGTGTTTATTAACTTTATGAGAAAGATACAAGTCCCTGATGGAAAGTGACAGGGTATGCGTATATTAGAGGGCTTTAAGTCTCACCGTCAAAAATAGGGAAAGACAAATAGTGTTGACTTGAAGGACTCTGTGAGTAAGCCAGGGGAAAATTTCTCTACCGCAAAGTCGAACTTTTTGTAACAATAAGATGATAACAATTTCATCTCCGTGAATTTTCACTGTTAGGAGAGAGGTGAAACAGACTGGGTTAGTGATAGGTGCCGTGTAGTTTCGGCCTGACTCAGATACTCTGTCATAGGGCTCACTTCTTTGTGCTGGAAGAGCGTGATAACTTTCCTCCCTATGCTGGTTCTCCGTCCTAGGGAGGATAAGTCTTTCAGAGTTTATGGTGCGGTCTATTCCTATACAGATAGATACCAAGCGGACCAACGGAAGGCGGTCTAGGTGTGAAATTCTGCCACGGTGCTCTGGGCTGCAAGACTTTTTATCTAGTTTGAGCACACGTGTGATTGAGCTTTCACTTTTATGTAATTTAACTGTGCGTGGGTGCCTGTAATAAACAAAATTAATAAGGTAGAGTTTCAGTGTGTTAACAAAGTGCAATGTTCTGCATAGTTGCTCCAACCCGCAAAACTTGTTAACTATATTTGGCTCACATGTGTTTGAGCTTTCAATTTTTTGTATTTCAGCCGTACCTGAGTGGTTATAATGAACAAGACTGATAGAGCACACTATCAGTGAGTTTTCTTGTTTCATTTTTCTGCCCCAGTGCTCAGCCGACCGAACTTGTAAAACGAGTTTGAGCTCACATGTATTTGAGCTTTGACTTGCAAGTAATATGTCCGTGCATAAGTGTTTATGCTGAACTAGTTTGATAATAAAGCAATCTAGCAGTGAGTGGTTTAATTGCAATGCTCTACACCGATGCTCCAACCTGCAAAACCTGTTAACAGGATTGGGCTCACGTGTGATTAAGTTTGCAGTTTTAACGGATCTGTCCTTACCTAAGTGTTTATAGTAAACTAGATTGATAAAACAGACAGGCAGTAAGCTGTCAGGCTTTAATGCTCCGCCACGATGCTCCGACCTACAGAACTTGTTTACTAGAATGAGCTCACGAGTGATTGAGTTTTCAACTTTGTGTAATCGGTCCGTACAAGAATGCTTAGAGTGAACAAGAATGATAAAGCATACTACCCGTGAGTAAACGGGCTGCAATGCTCTGCCACGATGCACCAACCCGCAAAACTTGTTAACTGGATTGGGCGTACGTGGGTTATAGCTTTCACACGTGTGTATTTTAACCATAAAACAATGCTTATAATGAGCAGGGTTGTTTAAGCAGATTGTTTGTGGGTTATCTAGTTTCAATGCTCTGCCACAATGCTCCGTCCTACAGAACTTGTTTACTAGAATGAGCTCACGTGTGATTGAGCTTTTAAGTTTGTAGACTCTTTCCGTACAAGGATGCTTAGAGTATGCAAGAATGATAAAGTATACTGCCAGCGAGTAAACAAACTGCAATGCTCTGCCAGTGACGACACCGAGTTCGGTTGAAACCGTATACCGACGTACGGTTAATTTTCAGGCGACGCACTCGATACCGTTGGCTCTAGAAAAAATGCGATACCGTGTGACACCGTCACCGTCGGTTGAAATTGGGCAGCGCCCCCGGGGAAAACCGTAATCGATGCGTGAATTTCCATGACGATACCGCAACCGTCGATTCAAATCGGGTTTCGATATCGGCCATGAAACCGATACCGTGGAAACCGATGGCATCAGTGTATGCGACCACTGGACCGATGATGACATGGCATTAGTGACTCCAGGCCCAAGCCGCCGTCAACAAGGATTCGTGTCCTTCTTATCTATCGCTTGTTGTCTTTGCTGTGTTTGTGACACGCGACTAAGGTCTCTCAAATTCAAAGCCCACGTCACTCTCACTTATGAATTTGGTGCCTCTACGCTGTTCGGACCAGTTTTCAAGCTGAGAAATTAAATGAATGTTCGCTGTGTTGTGATATTTCCTTAGCTGGCGAAAACCGCAGTTCACTCGAAATGTTCGAGGGAAATGCAATGACGATACCGAAACCGACGGTATAAGTAACATCACGACGCCGCGAGAAACCGTAACCGATGATAAGGAGTATGTCACGAACTCGAACACGTAAAGATGAAATAAGTGACGATAGCGCACGGCATCGATACTGCCAAGACAGTTCGAGCCTCGAAACCGTCGAGGACGATTTTGAACTCGATGTCGTCACTGTGCTCTGCCACGATGCGCCAACCTACACAACTTGTTAACTAAATTGGGCGCACGTAGGAATAAGCTTTCACACGGGTGCAAATTAACCATAGTAGAGTGTTTGTAATGGGCAAGAATGTTGAAGCAGATTGTCCGTGGTTTATGTGGTTTCAATGCTTTGCCACGATGCGCCAACCTGCAAAACTTGTTAGCTAGATTGGGCGCACGTGTGATTGAGGGAACGCACAAGAGATTACTCGCAATGGGCGTGCAAATAACACTCTTATGCGAGATCGTACGTTTCAATGACAAGTTTTTCGTGAGGCAGCAAGTATTCAGGAGGGTAACACAGTAAGGATCGGAGCAATTACCTGTCTCAGTGAGTGTCAAGGCGTAGAGAAACGCCTTGGTCAGGTCCTTTTTCACGAATGCGTCACGCGTGGGATGGGGGCGGTCCTCACGCTCCGCAAGCAGGACGCTCCTGATGTACGTGCTCCCACTGTAACGAAGGTCCTCGGTGTACGCAATGGCAAAGGCGTCAACATAATTATCTCCCCCTGTGAGCGAATTTGCACAATTTGTTTAGGCGTTTATGACCACTCGCCTCTTAGTCAATTTAGTTTTGATGCAAGTCTTCAGCTTGTCGCTGGGGAATTCTATTAAGCTCACTCTTCTGTTTCCACAAAGAAAGCAGCAATTAAAGGCAAGGTTCACGTTAACACGCTCTAATGCTTCTGCAAGAGAAAGTAAGGAAGGATCGGTTGTAATTTTACACTTTGGGTGCAAAATTACACAGAACTCTGAAACCGCAATTAACCAACAGCTCTTAGAGGGAGTGCATTCAGGTGAGAACAGAGCAGTAAGCGTCAGTTTGGTTATGAGGTGTACACTCGTGTACGTTCCTCCCTTTGTGCAATGGTAACAGCAAATTACGGAACGTAGCTCGTCGTCGCGGTTTAAATTCTTTGAAGAGGTGGCCAGAGCGCTTCCTCCTCTCTTTACACAACGATTGCAACAATTAAGGACACAACTCGAGTCAACACTTTCTAATGCCTCTAAAAGAAAAAAGGAGTGAAGATCGGCTATCATTTCACACTCTAGGTGCGAAATTTTACAGTTTTCAAGCAGTTCAATTAGCAAGCAGCTCGTTGAAGGGTTGTTTTCAGGTACAAATAAAACAGGGGGCGTCAATATGTTTTTGAGATGTTCTCTCGTAATTGTTTTACTCACAACACAATGGTAACAGCAGTTGGAAGGGGGAAACTCGTTGACGCAGTTTAAATTATCTGATGGCATAGGGTGAGAGGTGGAGAGTTGTAATGACTCGAAACCTGAGAGGATCAAGCGCGCCTTTGCACTGCTGTCAGCAATGCTCGTGCGCAAGACGCTTTCTGGTGAAATTGACTGATTGATTCTTCCCCCAACCCATATATCAGCGCAAAGAAGAATGGGCACATATTCCCTTCGCCCTTTAAGGCGAACGTTTAAAGCAGTGGTGGAGAACGCAATGGCAAGCGCAACACAGATGGGCTGAAGATCTCTAGCAATTTCAGTTGATAAGTCAGCGTAATTTTGTTGATCAGTAATCGTCAAGTTGTTTCTCCCCTAAAGGGGCTTCCAGTGGCTCTTAGCGCCAACTGGGATTCGTTAGTAAAAAGGTAGCGCACTCACTCTCTCTGCTAAAACGCAGAGAGCGAGCAAGGCGCATATCAAACAGAAGAGAAATTACACCAGGAGAAAGTGATAAAACAAGGAGAAGGAAAATATATATCCACTTACCATTTTTTCAAGAAGAAAAATGGAAGCGGAAAATTATTTGGAGAGGGTGGGCGCTGAAGTCGTTGACGTTTTGTTCTGAAACGAAAGCGTCAAGAATGAACGTGTGAGTCCGGTCGACCGGTCCAAATAGAGATAATATCGGATATGTGAAATCAGCCAGCCGCGGCCCGCGTGGGTCTCACCGGTGAGCCGATTTCGCCATGACATGACATGCGTTGCCATGTAGCATGTTGATATGGTTTCGGGTGTGGCATTCAACTGTGAAACTGTAATCTTTGTGCGACGAAAGAAAGCACCGTGTCGCAAATACCATGCCATGTCAGCATGTTGCGAAAGCCTGTATTCAGTCGCATCGCATTTGTCGCGACGACGCCAGACTTAAGGGCTTTTTGTGGTGCAGTTTTTTAATTTACCAATATATAAATCGAAACTGATCGCGTCGCTGATTGGTGTAGCCAGCGTCTGCAAACCATCTCGCTTTTGTCGTGCGATCCCTTTTCCTTGTCGTCCCATATGCACGGTGCCTATCTCAGGTGCTCGCACTATTCTTATTCTTCTTATTGGCGGTTACGCGCGATCGGTCGAAATATCTCATGTAAGCCACCCTGAAATCTGTAGCACGTGCTCCTTCTACGTGCACAGTCAGCTTATGGTATTTCGCGTGTGACCCATATTCATGGAGTTTATCTAATCGCATGGCTTCTCTGATTGGCGATTATGCGCGATCGGTCGGAAATATCTTTTATATGCCATCTGAAATCTGTCGCGCTGATAACTTCTGCATGAATATCCATAATTCGATACTACGCCCAGGAATATTCTATGCGTCTCTGATTGGCGGCAATGCTCGATCGATTTGTATAACTCTCCGGTTAGCCATATAAAGGTGTGGACTGCAACATAATTATATATTGGCGGTTACTCCCGATCTGTCGGGGAAATCACACTGTTTCCGTAAAAAAGGGGGCCCCAAAAAGTTAAGCGCCGTGACACTTGAGACAGTTCTGGTAGTATCGTGTATGTCGATGTCACTTTTTCCAGGAAAACCTGTTTCGCTCCTATAAGGGAAACGCAGGACCTTGCAGCTTTTTTTTGAAAAAGCTGCGAACCGTCGTTGTATAATGTTGCGTACCGGGCGGCGCGGCAGGGTCCGTGTCGGCGGCGGGGGTGGCGAATGCGTGCTCC
The DNA here is from genome assembly GCA_001247695.2 of Cymbomonas tetramitiformis. NCBI lineage: Eukaryota > Viridiplantae > Chlorophyta > Pyramimonadophyceae > Pyramimonadales > Pyramimonadaceae > Cymbomonas > Cymbomonas tetramitiformis. Next base: position 8,851 of record LGRX02006125.1, read on the forward strand.
TCCCTCCACACCGTGCGCAAGCGAAGGCACAATGTGGAAAAGGAGAAAGGCGTACCACCACGGAGTTCGCGGATGACGTTGATGTACAACGGGGTGACGAAAGGGGAGTGCTTGGCGGAGGTGGACAGGATGTGCCATAGGTCCTTCACACGCTTGGCCTCGCTGTAGTCGGGATTGATGCGGGCGTGCTTGTCGCCCAAGGTGCGGATGGCGGTGAGCTGAGGGGCGGGGTCGTCGTTCTCGTTGATGATGGTTGAACGCATCTTGACCCAAAAACGGTCGGTGTCGGAATCGGGGACGCCCTCGACCTCGTACCGAAGGCGCTGAAGGATGTAGCGCCCGTCCCCAGGGTGGGAACGAGCCGCTTCGGAGTACAATGCCAAGGCAGTACCACGAAGCACGATGGGGAGGATGGTGAAGATGATCTCGTTGAGGACGACGTGGTAGAAGTCATAGTCGTGCTCGAGGTCGAGGAGCTTGGAGAACTCCGGGAAGGACACGGGAAAAAGGACATGACGGAGTGCAGCAAGGAGGGCGGCGAAGTCAGCGTCGGCAGAATCGTTGTCGAGGGTGAAGCCATTTTTAGGGTTGAACCCTCCAGGGCGTAGGACGGTGATGGTGTCGGTGGAGTACGTGAAGGCGTAAGATAACTGCTCCAAATACTCCTCCTCCCTCCCCTCCTCCACAGGAGTGGAGGAGAGGACTGACGGGTCGTTGAAGAACATGAAGGGAGTCGGCGATAGCCGCAGCGATGATGGACGTGATCGCAAGGAGGCAGTGGACACAATTCTCCTCGGTCGCGTTGGGCCCGGCGTGGTAGTGCCGGAATTGTCAGGAGGCGGCGAAGGCGTGGCGCTAGCACGCCTCGCGGAACAGAGGGCCTCTGCAAGACTGTTCTGACGTTGCTGAGACATGTTTGGAAGGAAGTAAGCAGCCAGTTTGACGGTAAAATAAAAAAAAAGTGTGACGGATAAAGGCCGCTAAAATCGTAGACCACCAATCACAGACGGTAGGCAGTTACGAACGGAGGTGGGCGAAGACGGAATTGACGGAGTAGCCCACGGGGAGGACGGATTCAAGACGGAACGACGGAGTTAGAATCGGGGAAAACCCGAAGCGAGTCGCAGCGAAGATGAGCACCACTAAGCGTAAGTGGGTCGATAACATGATGAAAAGGGTGATCGGTGCATATAATATATATGTGACGGGTATATATATAGGCAAACAGGCACAGAAAAGCACAGTGAAGAGGTGCTCGAGACGGTGATAGCATAAACTGAATAGAGAGGCTTACTGGAAGACTATCTAGGAAGGAAGCTAGGTCACGGTCACTGATGACACTGTCACAGATGACACACACAGCGAGGGGTGAAGCTAGGAGAAGGCAGGCCCCCATACAGTGGGGGGGGATTGGCTTCCCCGTGAGGGTACCGAAATCAGTGAAAATGGCGATATTCCCCTCGAAATCGCATATGGGTATTATATATATTCTTCATCGGGGTGATCGAACGGTCATTTTGATACCCTAAAAGTCACGATCGGACGACTTCGATTATTCGAGTGGCGTCTCTATATCTAAATAAAGTTTGAGTTTTGAGTTTACACTTTTTTCAATGAATGATTAACACCGTAAGGGCGAATTCGTTTTTAGCAGTATGGGATCAGTATGAGGGCGGAAACATCCATAACTACCACGGTAGTCAACTATTGGATATTTATGAAGTATTAGTGTCCATATTGGGGACTTGGGCGAGGTCCCTCAACCCTTCAATGCCCACCAAACTCGGTTTATCGAGTGGAGGACTTTGTGGAAAGTGCAGGGGTGTTCTGCTGCCAGGTGACAAAAGCGTACTCTATGGAGAGTGCTCTAAAGGCTTCAAATCATAGATATGGTATTTTCCCCCATTGGTATACACCATGATACGTCATCGCCCACTCATAACATCAAGTCAGTAGTGGTGGCATGTTCATGGCGCATGCCCAAAAATGCCCCCGACAGCTGTTCAACAGAATTTCCTTAAGTATGGTTATGAATTGCCAACTCCTCAAAGAATGTCGCAATTGAATTAGACAAAATGATAGCTTCGTTTATAATTAAATATTTGGGCTGCCCAGTTAACACCAATCACCAAATAATCTGGACAGCAGTCTGCCAAGGCGGGTACGGTATTGATAGTGTCTTTGATATTGTAACTGCGACGTGTATTACTGAAACTATGAACACCCTGTGTTCTGCAGATGAACACGAAAATTGGCAACACAACCACACGGACCGTATCACTGATCCCCACTTCATCTCACTATACCGTAGAAACAGCAATCTATGGCTTAAAATAATAATTCAAAACATGAACAATGAAATGGGTAAAAACGCCATCTCGGGCTTCCCCTTATCACACTATGCAACCTACAGTCACACAAAAGACAAACGCTGGTTTAGGCGTACAGGTCACATTATGGCAAAACTTGGATATGCTATCGACTCTAAAAATTACCCTGAAAATGAAGCGGGTGAAACCACATTAATCACCACCCTTCCCAGACAACTTTACATGTCGAGGAATGTTACCTCCGCAATACAAAAATACAACCTCAAGCACACAGGTTCCTTTCTGACTCCCTGCGGTGGAATGTTAAAAAACTGGCAAGAAAGTAAAGGTTTCTTCAGGCTGAACGGTAATAGACCTCCTGGATGGCTAACCGAAATCGAAAAAGAAATGCTTCAAAACCCTGCAGATTTGGACCCACAGGCCAGATATGTCAAGAAACAATATAGAGACAACATAGTACCCCCCGACACGGGTGAATTTCATTGGAAAGGAAATGGTGACCGAAATTCCATCTCTCTTATTCACATTACCAACATTGACTTAGAGGCCATGTCAATACAATATACAGAATACAGTAACAATGCCATAAACCGTAATGTCTTTATCAGAATCGAAGGTACCAACAGTTTTCAATACGACTTTGAATATAGCATCACCAATGACGGTTGCATCCTAATTCCAGCAGGTTCTATTTTTGAATATAATGACCATATGGACCCGCCCTCTTCTGTCCTTGCTACAGTCAGTGATATTAACTCACACTATGATTACATCTCAGACAGACAGTATGAGACCATTATTGCCAGAATGAAAAACAAAACTGCGGAGGAAGAAAGTGAATACAGCTGCCCTAGCGACTCGGAAGAAGAATCCACCCCCAACGCCGAAAAGAACAAACAAATGGAAGATTATGATATGGCAAGCGATGGTTCTCTATTTGCTGGAAAGAAAACAGCGTGCAGTGGTGCAGCATATGCCATAAAAAACTTTGACAACGGGATGCCACTTGTTCGGAAGATGAATATCCCCCCCTCAAGAACTTTCTCCGCATCGGGGCTTCTTATCAAGGAAGATATACAAAACCCGAGTAGCACATCTGCTGAAATTGCGGGACTGCGATTTCTACTCACAGAACAAAAAGAGAAACTGCTCAGATCTATTACTCCAATGGTACATGCCATTGACTCCATGGCGGCAATATCTGCTGTAACAAAGGATGGCAGGTCCTTGAGTGCTCGGGACAAATTACGTGAAGCTAATCGCAGAGATGTGCAGGCTGTTCGCCTACTATTAGAAGAACTTGGTTTTTACAGTGAAGGAGACCACAGCAAAATCATCCTCAAATGGATTAGGGGTCACAATAATGACAAAGTCCATGACAGAGTGGACCGTACTGCTAAAAGAGCCTCATTCAGAAGGGGCTGTCTAGACATCTCCCGCTACGACCCTGCAGAGGAACTACCCTTCTCGTTATTCTTTTTTGAGGTCCCTATCTTAGGCGATATCCGTAGTCACATTAGAAGAATTCAACGTCTCTCACACTATCATAATTGGAGAACTCTACAGTCTCAAGGGAAGTACTTGAGAATGCTCAACGAGAATAACACCGCCCCCACTAAAGATATTTCCAAAATAACACCTAAAGCTTTCACCGCTTCTAGAAGCAGAGAACTCCTGGGTCTCCAAGCCTCTCCAGCACGTTTATTTAAACTGGGGAAATCGGGACTGAAAACTGCCCCTACTGCCAACAGAATACAAAATGCACCTTCGAACACATCCAACTTGAATGCTCAGGACATAATAATAGCTTGCATAGTCTTAGAACAACCCAAGATGGCGAACTAAGGAAAATCATTGCTGAAGAAATCTCAGAAAAGCCTAAACTACTAAACCCTGGAAAAGGTACCACATATATCAAAACAGAGCCATCAAAACTTTTTCCACTTGCTGACCTGAGACAGGAAATGAAGGAGGAATTATACTTACACGCTCTCCCGGAAGCTAGCATGTACCGACCATCAAGTTCAAAAAAGAATACCATTGCTGTGGCCGCTAAACCTGAAGTGGACCATGTCACGGGGACAATTAAATATCCCGAACTCCAATATGTCCAGAAGAAAGGGTTTTGGAAACTTTTGGCCTGGCACCGCCTTTCCAACAAAGCAGTTCCATGCTCACTTGCGGAGTACTCGAATAGGGCACACGATATACACGAAGCACTCAATGCATGTAAGTTTGAATCGGGGGATCCTAAAAACTACTACGCAATCAGAAGAAGCCTCTTAGATATTTTGGTGGATGACAGGAACCTTGACAAAAACGGCTGTGAACTTTTCTCCAACCCACTAAATGCCCACCCTAGAATTCACTCGAGAAGATGCATACCCACCACAAGAATGAAGAAAGCTCTCAGGCCCTTTTGCCACCATGGGAAAATTGGCTTTGATGGTCTCGCTTGGGATGCCTACGTGGATCCGATAACAGGCATCGGCAGAATCGTTTATGGAAATCCCCCCTTTGATGGGAAAGAAAAGGGCAAATCATCGGCGGTTATGACTACCTTGGAAATGGGACATAAAGCGGCCAACACCGTCCCCGGATTTTCAGGAACATGGATTCTTCCGCTGTCTCCCAAAAACCAAAAGAGATGGTTCGACAAAGGTTTTAAACTTGTTTTCAGATTCCCACATAACACTATTCCATTTATCCCACATGGTTATTGGACGGGTGATGACCCCTACGTTCTTCCAGGTGGCGGATGCTATAAGGATGACTTTTCGGATGTCGTTATCATAGCTATAGACAGTGCACCCAGTGATACTCAACCAGCCTTTGATTGGAGGCCTACACAAAAAAAGATTGCCAGATGGTTCCTCAATGCCCTTCCTAAGTCCAGAGTCACGGAGAAGAGGCTAGAATACACAGGAGTCAGCCCTGATATTTGGAATGAAGTTATGAACGAAAGCGACAAAGTACTTCCTTCTTCGCTTTGCCCATGGCCCACTCAAGACCCTCCCTATCATCAGAGTGATGCTGAGCATTATTATGGTGGTCACCATGACACGACAATCACCAACGCAAATTCAAAGCCCTTTATTAGCACCGTGAAATGGCCCAAAGTACTTACACTCATGGGATACCTCCCTCCTCTTTTTGGTACTGTCCTCAACACGATAGGTGTTCCCCGTGGCAAGATTAAACCTCTCCTCAAAAAACTTTCAAGAATCTGTAGGCAACACACCAAAAATAGGCGAGACGTGTTTCTGTTAAACACCACTACCACCTTAAACACTGACCCGCATACAGTTGACATCTCGAGCAGTGAGACCATGACAGAAACAGAAGCTGTGCAGCAATCAAACGACTTTCTTCAAACCCTTCTGCAGTAATTTTCAAAAGTCTTGCAATACAAGATGGTTCCCCGTCCCCTAGGGGAGGGGCCCTCCCCCCTCCCCCACCACCCCCCTCTCCCCCGCCCACCTCCCCTTCCTCAACGTCTCCAAATACCCCCTTAATTCTTCGACTTCCTTCCCCACCGCTCAGATTCAGCCACCCCTCCACTCACCCGGCCATGGCTGCTTCTCCATCTTCTAGAGTTTTTTGCTTAGCACCTAGCCTTTTCTCTAGATGTCACCCTGCTGAAAAGTGGGTTGAGCCCCTTTATTTGTGGGCGCGCTATAGTAGAGGGAGTAGCCCCTGGTGTTTTCACTAGCCTGCTTTGCAGGGATACCGCACTCTCAGGACTTTGTCCCCTTTGCTAGCGTAAATGTTTTATTATTATTATTATTGATGATGGGTCACATATATTCATGTGTGCACATACGGTGCGAGTGATAATGAAGTGTCATATCATCCACCTAGTTCCGCAATATAAGATATGCGAAGAATCGTGGCAAATGGATGTCTAGAACTTGAGTTATTGCCGAAAACGTGAAAATAAGTTCCTAGAAAACCGAGAGTTATCTGACGGTGAGGAGTCCCTGCCGTAGGCTGGGACGTATCAACGGCTGATAACTTCGGTTATCTGAGTTAGTGGGAGCGGAGCAGAGCATGATGTAGTGGCGGCCGAAAAGGTTTTCGGCATCACTCTTTCAGACTTTGGTTGTTGCACTGAGTTTTTTCAGTGTCACGAGTTTTTTCCGACATTCTCATTTCACTCATAACTTTTTACTTTATATTTTTTATTCGGTCATGGACAACTTGACCGACGAAGCGTTGGCCACGCGTATCGCGGAACTGCGCACCTCAGAGGTCTTACAGAGTTTCATGGAGAAGCTTACCGGAGACGGGTCTGCAAGTTTCACCGCCGAGGAGAACACTGCGAACACCCGTCTGTCTGCGCTATTAGCCGAGCAAGACCGTAGGACTGTGCGTGCTGCTTACGCTCAGCAGCTTCAGCAAGGAGGAGAAGGAGGTCACGCTGCGACTTTGAATGCTAAGCTAGATGAGTTGCTCGCCGCTAATGGGCCCCCTCGACGTGCCCTTCCCGGATCCGGCTGCGACTTTAAGGACAAGAACGGCAGTGATTCCAATGCTGCCAAGCGTACGTGGGATTTTGCGAACGCGGCCGACAAGATCTTCCACAAGGGAAAGGTGGAGCTGTCGAAGGCAGCTAGAGCGATGCCCGCACCGCTCGCGGAGGAGATCGAAGCGGACCTTAAGAAGACCGAAGCGACTCTGGAAGAAGGTATGAAGCTCTGCGAAGAAAAAGCCCAAATTGCCCATATTGCCTTCAAGGACGGCTGGAACGTAGCGAAGAAATTTGCCGATGAACCTGTTACTAATTCTGAGGAGGCTGAGAAAAAGTATAAGAAGGCAAAAAAGGCCGCGAGCGAAGAAGCTGCGGCTTTGGCAGACAGTAAAAAAGCCCGGAATGGCTGGAAGTCGCGAGGTGGTTGGAGGCCCCAGCCGTATTATCAGCCTCAGTTCCAGCCCCCTAGGAATGATTTTGGTCCCAAAGGGGGCAAAGGGAAGGGAGGGAAAGGCACCCCTCCTGTTTGCTTTACTTGTGGTCGTAGTGGACATATGCAAAATCAGTGCCCCTTTGGTGCCTCTGGTAATTAGGAATGCGTATTACTTTTGTATTATCATTTTTATATGAGAAAGTTATTGTCCGATGAGGCACTTGTTCATAATTGTTCCTTGCTTTGTTAATGGCGTACTTAGTTAGGGATGTGTTCGTAATGCACTTCGCTCGTTTGAGCTGCGGTTTCGGCCGATTCCGCGTTGGCGAGGCACTCTGTGCTATGGGCTTAATGCCTTTTGTTTCCTTCTTCACGAAGAGGATGGTGCGGTTAGCGCAGACGAGTGCGATCGAGGCGAATTCGAGGAAGGAGCGGCGAAGACTCCTGCCCCAAGGGGAAGATTGAGAGCGAGATTGCCTTTTTGGCGCACGTTTTGCGATGCGGTCGTGCTTGTGTGGATCACGTTTGGTGTTTCCTTGCCTTGGGCGGGTGAGCCCCCACCAGCGAGGTGGTTCGCGAATTCCGACGTGGCTCTTCAGGAGAGCGAGTTTGTGACCGAAGCTGTTGACAGCCTTCTCGCTTCGGGCGCCGCGTATGAGGTGTTCGATCGGCCGATTGTAGTGTCCCCTCTCAGTGTTGCTTACAGGGACATGGGCCCTGGTGAGCCGCCTAAAAAACGGCTCATATGGAATGGCCGCTTCGTTAACAGCTATCTAGTTGTGAGAAAGTTCAAGTACGAGGGACTAATGATGGTGCGTGACCTCCTCGATCCTGAGGGCTATATGTGGAGCTTCGACCTCACGTCGGGCTATCACCACGTCGAGCTTCACCATGATTCTCAGGCTTATGTAGCTTTCGAGTGGCAGGGCAGATTTTTTCAGTACGCTGTGCTACCTTTTGGATTGTCGATCGCCCCATATGTCTTCACTCGTATCACTCGAGAGCTCGCTCGCCGCTGGAGGGAGAGAGGAGCCAAGCTTATTCACTATTTAGATGATTTTCTTTTCTTTGGATTGGCAGCGAGCTCAGCCCTAACAGCTTTCTTAATTCAGCAAGCGGAGATTTTGGCAGACTTGGATGCTTCGGGTTTTCTAGTGAATCTAGAGAAGTCAATCTTTACACCTGTTCAGAGAATGCCTTTCCTTGGAATGGGTATTGACTCCCTCAAAGGAGTGTTCTATGCGCCGCAGCAGAAGTGGGATTCCTTTCAGAAGAAGGTTTCCGATGCACTGAGTAGGCGCAGGATCACAGCCCGCGGCCTTGCCTCGATTGCTGGGAAGGCGATGTCTTTGCGAGCCGCTCTTGGTAAAGTGGCTTTTATGTTTACCCGAGAAATGTACTTTGTGATTGAAGCTGCTTACAGGTGGGACCAGTATGTCACGGTGACAATGGAAGTAATGACAGAGCTCCAATTCTGGTTGAGCCTCCACTCGGAGGAATTTACTTCCCCAATTTGGGCCGTTGTCTCAGCTATGTTTGTTAATCTTATTTGGACAGATGCGGGAGGCACCGGCTGGGGAGGTTGGCTTGCGGCTAGCGGTGTCCGAGAGCGGCAGGATGCTAGAGGACACCTGTCCTTGAGCGAACGGGATGAATCTTCCACCTTTCGGGAACTTATCGGAATCCTCCGCACTCTGCAGTCTTTGGCGCACTTTATTCACGGCACAGCAGTTCAGCTACACACAGACTCTCAGGCAGCTTGGAGAATCCTCTGCAAAGGCTGTAGTGCCAAGTCTCAGTTGCACAGATTGTCAGTTGAGATCTTCTGGTGGTGTATTGCTCATAAGGTGAAGCTTCAGGTCACTTGGATTCCCAGAGACTTGAATGAGTATGCAGACTTCCTGGCTGGTATCTATGACTCAGATGATTGGATGTTGTCAGAGTATTGGTTCAGATGGCTAGATGGGATGTGGGGTGAGCACACGGTTGACCGTTTTGCAACAGACAGGAACCACTTGCTGCCTCGGTTTATCAGCGGGTGGTGGTGCCCCGGCTGTGAAGGTGTCGATTGCTTTGCTTCCACAGACTGGTACCAGGAGAACAATTGGTGCAATCCCCCGTTCGGGCTTGTGGGGCAGCTGTTGAGGTGCCTGATCCAGCACGGCGCACGGGCTACAGTCATATGCCCCTGGTGGACCGGCCGACACTGGTGGCCCCTGTTGTGCCCTCACGGTGTCCACTTTGCCTCCTTTGTGGTTGACTGGGTGGAACTCCCCAGAGACTCCATTGAGCCACTGTTTAAGCCGGGGGCAGGCCGAGCCAATGAGGTGGCCGTTGGCCCCCCTGCCTTCCGGGTGTTGGCTCTGAGGATCGACGGCTCTTGTTGATGGGGAACAGGCGGAGCTCTGGACTCATTGCTTTGGAGACAGCTCCAAGTAAGCCCCCGTGATCCTTTGGAGCAGAGCCTCCTTCAGTCTATGAAGGCAGGCATGGTGGCTACCCGTGCCCCCACCACTTGGGTCAGCAGCTACAGTGGTATTATCCGCAGGTACACCGCCTTCTGTGCGGCACGGGTGCCCCCGAGAGTTCCAGTACCGGCTACACCACTTACAGTGAGCCTCTTCCTTCAGCTCATAGCCTGTGAGGCTATGTCATATGCAGTGGTTAAGTCGGCATCAGGAGCCATTTATGCCCTCCATCAGATTGCCTTGGTTACAGAGGAGGATGCCCCCACGAAGCACCCGCTAGTTAAGGGGGTCAGGCAGGCAGCCAAGAGGCGCATAGGACTTAAGCTTCAGAATCAGAAGGACCCGCTAGACTTGGACATTCTACAGACCGGGATTGTACGGTATGTGCCAGACTTGGAGACTTGCCCTCTGATCTACTTGGTGGTAGCTGCCATGGTTGGCACCATGTGGACCGGGTTCCTTAGGTATAAGGACATGAAGTTTGTTTGGGTGGAGCTTGTTAACTTCTTCCCCACACACATGGAGGCCCTCCTGACAGAGAGGAAGAATGACCAGTTCAGGGAGGGTGACGTAGTCTACATTGCCAGAGGCACCCGCCGGGACACCTGCCCAGTTGCCTTGTGTGAAGCCTTGATCTCTCGGGCGCGCCTGTCAGGGTCGGTGAACCTGTTTCAGGGTTGGGATGGCAGAGCAGCCAGGTTCCGCCCGCTTGAGGCCCAGTTGAATGGCAGACATATGGAGTACCCTCAGTGCCGCAGGGAGGTGCATAAGTTCCTGCAGAGGACCACGGGGATGTCAGAGGCAGAGGTTCCGAAGAAGTGGGGGACTCAGTCACTCAGATCTGGTGGGGCCACAGTTGCAGCCCGCAAGGTCAGCTTCAGGCTCTTTCAGCAGCATGGTGCTTGGCACACGGCTTCCAGCGCTCACCGCTACATTCTGGATCCGACGGAGACCCGCCTCTCGGTGACTAGAGCACTAGGCTACTAGACTTGCAGTGAGGCCCCAAGAGGGCGGGCAGTGCTGGAATTGACACTACGACTAGTTCGTACAGTCTAGTGTCATTCCTGTATGTCATCTTCGGTGGTCAGCCTGTGTCACTCATCTCGGGTATATATCGTTTGTATATCCGAGTTTAGTGATCCATTGTTTCACCGTCGGCAGCGGGTCCCCACTGCCTGTTCAGCTGTTTCCAGCAGGTTATGGTCCTTCTCACGCTTGCGTGAACTGAATTTTAGCGTAGAATTTTATTTTATTTCCGCCCTATCTTTCGGTTAAGCGTCTCCACGCCTTGTGGGACGCTTTAGAACAGATTCTACGTATTTTCTGGAGGCGGCTGCTTACGGCGTTGGGTGATTACGACGAGGTGGTGCTCTCCGACGATTTTTCGTTTGCGATCTTTATTTGGATTTGTATTCGTTTCTTTATTCGATTATGACTTCATCGCAGATTTTGGAGAGTGAAGAGCTCCTAGCTCTTTTGGCATCTATCGACACTGGTTTTGCGAGGGTCTCAACTCTCAAAAGATCGCAGCTCATTTCCTTGTGCACTTCCATGCATGCGACTATTTCGCATTTCCGTGGGGCGACTCAGATCTCAGCGGATTCTACCGCGTATTCTCCGATAGTTTTGCACATCTTGGTGGCTAGTGAGCCACAAGTTGGTGGTGTCTCGTCCGAGACAGCTGGTTCTGGAATTTCGAACGGAAAGTTTTGCGAAGTAGGAGTGGGCGATGCGCCGGCGATTTTGGCGCGCCAATCAGTTTCAACCCAAATTTCCACCACTAGACCCTCCCCTAGTGCCACTAGGGCGAGCGACACCGTGCGGCAGGCCCCTCCTGTCCGCGCGGAAGTTCACTATGTCCATGCGCCTCTCATTGTACCTCCCTATATGGGCTCTGGGGTTGTTCGATGTTATGAGGAGTACTTACCTAGTGAGGATGAGGATGAATCGGAGTACCCACTTGGGTATTTCGATGATTCCAGCGGCAGTTGTGAGGAGGAAGGGGAGCAAGATGGCCACTTGGCCGCTCCGCATTTTTCGTCCGATCGATTGGAACGGGATTCCGAGCTGAACACAGGTTTTCCGCAGGATTCTTATGGCGGAAGTTTCGAGGCCCCACTTGGGGAAGAGTTTTTACCGCAAGATGGCTTTTCAGTTGGCAGAGTTTCTTTTGAGAATGAACTTGCCGTTGAGTACGAGAATGACGAGGATGTCTACACCGCAGAGGAGTGGGCTGCCTGGGAGGCAGGAGCCCACGATTCCGACGACACTGGTGGTGCTGGTTTTTATGATGAAGAGACTTATTTCGAGGAAGATGCTGGTTACGATTCTGGTGATGGCTACTATTGATTTCTTTAAACAGACAGGCGGTGCTCCCACTTGCATTCTCCACCACTTGCTGTAGTTTTGGGCTGAAGGATGTTGTTTTATGTCTCACCACTTGCGGGCAGCTTTTCACAATTAAGACGAACAACTTACAGGCAAGAGACCTTTTCAGTTCGCAGCGAGCTAAAAGCTAAACCGACAGGCAGACTTATTTTTACATTCTCCATCACATGCAGACAGGCGAGGATTGTGGGTTCACCCACCACTAGCTGGCAGAGAATTGATCTTAGCAGACCGAATTGGTACTAGCAGTTTCCTAGGCTTAGCAGTATTATTTTGCTAGCCTGTACATTTATCTTGCCACCTGTGACTTTGACTAGCTTCCTAGAGTTTAACATCTTGACATTTATCTGTAAACTCTAGTAGCTAGGGTGGTGAGTGTCACTAGCTGGTCCACCTCAGATGAGGCGGTGTGCTGGAATTGACGCTACGACTAGTTCGTACAGTCTAGTGTCATTCCTGTATGTCATCTTCGGTGGTCAGCCTGTGTCACTCATCTCGGGTATATATCGTTTGTATATCCGAGTTTAGTGATCCGTTGTTTCACCGTCGTCAGCAGGTCCCCACTGCCTGTTCAGCTGTTTCCAGCATTTACGGTTGTTTCGATTAATTCTAATTATCTTTTATGACAAGACAATCACTGTTCTGAGAGCCCAATCCGAACACTTGTGAGTGTGTGGTTTAGCAGTAGGCTCCCGAACTAGATCGGGGTCCCTGACTGTGCCTGTAGGCAGGCACGGGCCAGGCAATACCCTGCCTTTGGGCAGGGGGGACAGTGTCTCTGGACACTCCCATTGTGAGCCTATCGACTCAGTGGCTGCAGTAGCTAGGGGGTAGCTAGGGGTAGCTAGGGGTAGCTAGGGTAGCTCTGCGGAGCGGAGCTAAGTCAGATAACAGGATCAGTATGAGCAGTATGGCAATTCGCCCTTACGGGGTGTTAACACCGTAAGGGCGAATTCGTTTTTAGCAGTATGGGATCAGTATGAGGGCGGAAACATCCATAACTGCCACGGTAGTCAACTATTGGATATTTATGAAGTATTAGTGTCCATATTGGGGACTTGGGCGAGGTCCCTCAGCCCTTCAATGCCCACCAAACTCGGTTTATCGAGTGGAGGACTTTGTGGAAAGTGCAGGGGTGTTCTGCTGCCAGGTGACAAAAGCGTACTCTATGGAGAGTGCTCTAAAGGCTTCAAATCAAGGATATGGTATTTTCCCCCATTGGTATACACCATGATACGTCATGCCCACTCATAACATCAAGTCAGTAGTGATGGCATGTTCATGGCGCATGCCCAAAAATGCCCCCGGACAGCTGTTCAACAGAATTTCCTTAAGTATGGTGATGATGGGTCACATATATTCATGTGTGCACATACGGTGCGAGTGATAATGAAGTGTCATATCATCCACCTAGTTCCGCAATATAAGATATGCGAAGAATCGTGGCAAATGGATGTCTAGAACTTGAGTTATTGCCGAAAACGTGAAAATAAGTTCCTAGAAAACAGGATCAGTATGAGCAGTATGGCAATTCGCCCTTAAGGTGTTAATAATGATGATTATAACAATCCAATAATGATGATTATAATAATTTATTATTATATATCGTGTATGTATGGTTGTATCAATCTTATGATTATCGTTTTATACGTTACGTTACGTGCCACCGATGACCTGAACAAATCGAAATCCATGCGATGGGGAGCCGGGCACCCGTCCATACAAAAAAAATCGAAGAAGCATGCGGCGTGTAAAGTATAAAGGTGTCACGTGAGATCCGGACGCCCATCCGTGGCAGCATAGAGTATTTCTTGAATCTTCTCCGCCAGTCCAATCCCGTTCAGTGTTGCTGGAATCTGATGGGTGCGTACCGGTAAGATTTCGACGGCTGCCAGTGGCTAAGGGGGCATTTAACCGATATGTGCTTCTTAAGTATGGAAATTGATCCGATGGCTGCCGGTAGCTAAGGGGTATCGCTACCGGTAGCTACCGGTGCCACGTCGGATTTCTACAGCACCGATCCCGTTCCCGAGCGACAGCCGTGGACGTTTGGAGTATCCGATTTGGTTCTGAAAATGACGTGTGATCGTGTGATCGTGTGTTCGTGTCCCTGGCTGTTCAGAAGAAGCGCAGATGAGATGCAGATCCTTCTCTTTGATCTTCGCAGGCTTTTTGTGACATTATGTAGCTTTTTCGACAATCGGCACAAACCGAAACGAGAAACGTCCACGCGAAGGGATAGCATTAAGCATTAGCATAGGGATTAGGGAAGGGTGACACGGCAACATGCGAGGGTCATATGTCGATTCTCGAGCGGAGGGGCACCGATGCGATCGGATGGAATCACATCGGGCGAGGGATCCGACGAGAGAGGAGGAAAGCTGCACGAAAGAAAGTGCTGTCACGTCTTACGTGTGTGCTCACAACAAACTACAAAGTGTGCTGTTGCGGGTCGCGGTCGTCCCTGCGAACGAATAGAAGATACAAAGGATATCGGCCGAGCAATTGGAGAGCTCATTCTTATTTGTACATTGGAATTTGTGAAGAAAGTTCGAGTGACGTATGATGATGAGATAGTTTAACTGCAGAATACGTGGGGAGAAGCATTCCGGCAAATCATGAGCTTAACCACCTGCGGAAAGGTTCAGAAACGTTGCAGGTTTGGGGATAATCAGCCGAATGTCTTCAAACTGGGCATTTGTCGAAACCAATCTGCACTCGGATCACAGCTGTCTAAATCGCTGGGGCGAAGAATCGCCATAGGGATATCATGCAGCGCCATACAACGCCCACAAGCCCCTCTCCACGTTCAGGCTCCAGGCCGAGTCGTTGCTGGTGAGCACGATTTTTCCGTCAGAGCTGTTCCATCCATCCTGCAATAGCCTTTGCTCAAAACGACTTGCGTTACTTACATGCTCATTGCAACTCCGCAGTGGGAGACTTGCATGGTGATATACAACAAGCCTTACGTGCGCTGAAGCTCGCGGAGGTGATCAACCAAGATGCCACGCGAGCAGAAGGCAACATCCACTGGGTTGGCGGCAACTGCCATCTCGTTCAGACTGGCGACCTACTAGACCGCGGAAATGATGAAATAGGTAATTCGTTGTCAGAACCGAGTACGGATCCGCCTTCCTTCCTAGAAACCTTGAAACACTTTTCTCGCCTTGCGAGCTGTTTCATTTTGCGAAGCCCTGCTGTTCTCACGATAAACTCTGCGCTGGAGAGCCACCTTCGCCACTGGACTTGACATTTCGTTGGCGAACGAGATAAATCGAAATACTTACTGCCGCTGTGCAGGTATTAGGAATACCGTGGGTGGGAGCTCCGTAATTCCAAAATAAATGTTAACAGAAAATATCTCGAGGCTTTGCCTCACGACCACTTTTGTTTGAACCACAATAAGTCGCAGAACAAGTGTGCAACCAGAAGAACTTTTGAGCTGGTACACGTATGGCCGCTTTTTATCACAAGTGGCTCCGTGCCGCGCATGGCCTTTCCGGTCTCTAATCGGGGACTTCGAGACGCCAACTGCGCCCCTGACGTGACCTGAAATAACGCGCCGAGTACTCGACGGACCCGATACCGGAAGCTCTTACGAGCGCTTCATGTGAGGTAGCAACGGCAGTACCACTTGCTATGCTCCGGCGCAGAACGCCCTTCGTGGCCACGCTCCGGGTCCACCCGCAAGGCGTTCTGCTCGCGCACTGAGGGTGACCTGTGTGTAACTTGCAGCGCTGCTAGGGCTTTTCCAGAAACTGGGTCATGAGGCGGAGGAGGCAGGCGGTGCAATTCACGTGCTCACCGGTAATCACGAGATTCTCAACGTTAGGTGCGTTTTTCTCATCTCCTTCTAGCACCATTATCGCTACAGTGAAGGCAAGAGCAGGTCCAAAGTTGCGTCGCAGTATAGCCATTACGCAACTGGCATTCTAAGCGAGTTTCGCCCGAGCTATTGTTGTCTTGACCTCCTGAGCAGGGTACCTTTTCTTGAAGCTCCAAGTCACGTATGGCTTTTCGTGCCCAACCTGCAAAATATAGCTCTCGTCAGCCCGTCCCCTCTCCGCTAGGGAAGCCCGTCTTTCGTCCCCTTTTCACTTTTTTTCTTTCCCCTGCTAGGGTATCCTTCTTTACTGACCGACCGAGGGAAGCTTTTCTGCTGTCCTACCTGCCAAGGATGCTTTACTCCGGACGGACCTGCCAAGGATGCCTTTCTGCTGACTGACCTGCCAAGGCTGCTTTTCGACTGACCTACCTGCCAAGGATGCTTTTCGACTGACCTACCTGCCAACGATGCCTTTCTGCTGACTGACCTGCCAAGGCTGCTTTTCGACTGACCTACCTGCCAAGGATGCTTTTCTACTGACTGACCTGTCAAGGATGCCTTTCTGCTGACCTATCTACCAAGGATGCTTTTCTACCGACCGACCTGCGAAGGAAGCTTACCTGCGGACCTACCCGCCAAGGATGCTTTTCGACTGACCAACCTGCCAAGGATGCTTGTCTAATCTCTACTGGCCGCATCTTAGAACGTCCATGCCAAGCCTGTCTCGATCCCGACTTGCTTGATAAGGATGCTTTTCACAGCCACGAGCGTGAAAGCCTCCTGAGTGCACCCGACCTTGAGCGCGGTGCGATGTGGTCCACGCGCAGCGGCGACTTCCGCTACGTGACGCCCGGCGCCTTCCAGGAGTCCGATTTGTTCGCGGAGAAACTGGCGGAGGACTTCGGCTCGGCCTGCACCACACTCGGGATAACCGAGAAGCACCAGATGAAGGCAAGAAACCCGTGCTGTCCAGTACAGTCCACCTACCTATGAAACCCGTGCTGTCCAGTACAGTCTACCTACCTATGACCCGTGCTGTCTAGTACAGTCCACCTACCTATGACCTTGTCCAGTACAGTCCACCTTACCTATGACCCGTGCTGTCCAGTACAGGCCACCCTACCTATGACCCGTGCTGTCCAGTACAGTCCACCTACCTATGACCCGTGCTGTCCAGTACAGTCCACCTACCTATGACCCGTGCTATCCAGTACAGTCCACCTACCTATGACCCGTGCTGTCCAGTACAGTCCATTTACCTATGTAGAGCTGTCGTTCTGTAATATGTGCAGCACAGTCCAGTTATACAAAACAGGGTCCGCCATACCAGCGACTGCGCATTTGACGCCCTGGCATGAAGACGGCTGCCCTACCGATGGCCATTAAGTACAGCTCAACTATGGCGAATAGGGCAGCCCCACTGAGAATCTTGCACTGCAGCGCAGTCGCATGAAGAGGGCCGTGATACCAAGCAGTAATAGCCCACTTACAGGAGTGACAACTCCCCGCGGATGTAGTATGCTGTGCATTCGACTCCCTTCTTTCCTTCTCCCAGCAACCCATATTTTTCCATCGTATTCCAATTCCAGTTACTGGCGCCCCTCGAGAGCCGGCGTGCAACAAGCGACCCAAACTGCTGGGCCCATGAAAAAGAGGCCGGACCCCCCCGGTAATCAGAAGATCTGTCTCCATGGAGTGGATAGTTCTTCTATAACCTTCCGGGGCCGGCGAATGCATTCCGCCTCTGCGCCTGCGTGGTGATTAGTACACGGGGACTGCTTTCTTGATAGTCACAGTGTCAGTGCATACGTGGTGGAGCTGCAGGATATGCGGATGCGGCGGCTGAAGGAGCGGCCCGAGGACGTGGACGAGTACGGCACGTACTTAAAGCGCATCGGCCTCTATGCACCCGGCGGCCTGGTGGCCACACAGCTGGCAAACCACCCCGTCGTGCTGGTCGTGAACAACACGCTTTTTGTGCACGGGGGTCTGCAGCCTAATCACGGTTCGCCACAACACTTGGGTGCTTATCTCAAGGCCCCAGACCACGTGGAGGGTGAAGACCAAGTGGAGGGTGAAGACCACGTGCTGCACACAGGGAGGGTGAAGACCACGTGCTGCACACAGGGAGGGTGAAGACCACGTGCTGCACACAGGGAGGGTGAAGACCACGTGCTGCACACAGGAGGAGTGGCGAAGACCGCGTGCTGCACACAGGGAGGGTGAAGACCGCGTGTTGCACACAGGGAAGGCGAAGACCGCGTGTTGCGCACAGGGAGGGCGAAGACCGCGTGTTGCACACGGTGGTTTGCGGCGTGCAGTGAGGCAACAGCTCAGTTCAGGGCACGGCGGTTGGCGGCGTGCAGTGAGGTATGGGCTGCGTCGTTTGAATGGCGCGGTGGGAAGCTGGATGCGCGGCGAGGAGCTCGATGAGAGGACGAGCTTCGGTGTGTACCTCGGGACTGGCAGCAGAGACAGCGCGGTGAGGTGGCCTCCAGGGCAGCGATCCTGGCCCCGCCTCGTCGGCGTAAGAAGCTCTTGCGCCGCACAGCTGATGAGGAAGCGGGATACCGTGGCAACGGAAGCGGTTATGACCATGCCGGTGCCGGTGATCATGCCGGTGCCAAGGATGTGGGACAGGAGATCAGGGGTTTAATCCATCGCGTGCGCCAAAATGTCATATTGGAGCAACTTGTCATCAGCCAACAATGTATTCGAAATGCTCTTCAGAAAATAAAAGCACTGCGCATCTTGCTCCGGGGAATGCGGGCCTTGCTCTGTACCCTTGGGCGGTCAAACAAGTGGATGTAGGATTCTCGCTCGCGTGGGCCGGCGGCCCCTCACTGTATGGGGAGAATGCATGTAGGTGTGGGACCGAACCTACTCCATGGAGGACATGAACCTGTTGGAGCGCACGAAGGCGGCGCGCTTGATCCAGCAGGTCCTCGAGGCGGCCGCGCAGGAGTGTGAGATACCCCAAATTAAGCGCATGGTGGTGGGACACACCGTGCAGGTGATCGCCTAACATGGACCCTATAGCCTGGCATCTTGAGGGGTACTCACATGCAGCTCAGTGCATTTGCACGATTGAGCAGCCTTTGACCCAGCTCGACCCATCGAGCTCCCTATGACCAGGCCCGACCCATCGAGCAACCTTTGACCAGGCTCGACCCATCGAGCAACCTTTGACCAGGCTCGACCCATCGAGCTCCCTATGACCAGGCCCGACCCATCGAGCAACCTTTGACCAGGCTCGACCCATCGAGCAACCTTTGACTGCGCTTGGCTCATCCAGGACGCGCTGCCGTGGCAGTATTCTGCTCGGTGCATGCATGTTCTCTGTGATGAGCCAGATTTGTCTGAAAGTATGGATTCTCTTCACTCCAGAGGGATCAATCGCTCCTCCTGCTCCTCGGGACCAATCACTGCGATGCTCATGCAGTGTGACGTGCCACTTGGGCTTTGGCTGCATACCCTGCTTAAGTTGCATAGCAACTGTCCCGTCCTCCCACCTCCTTCCGAAGCCCCGCAGTCGCGCCCGTGATTCAGCGCAGCAGCACCCACGCGGGGGCCTGCAGAATGTGCGGGGCGCTGCGCGTGCACCGGTCCTTGCGGCTTTCTGTGGCGCCCCCCATGCGCACTTGCCCTCCACGCGTGCCCCCCATGCGCGCGTGTGAGCTGGGCTGAGAGTGATTTCAGTGGTATATTTTCCTTTGGTTTCTAAGGCCGCATTCCCATGGAGCGCCCTTTGACCGACCTCCATCCATGAAACACCCTTTGACCGACCTCCATCCATGAAACACCCTTTGACCGACCTCCATCCATGAAACACCCTTTGACCGCGCTCAACCCACCAAGCGCGTTTTGACCGAGCTCGGCCGAAGCGGAGCCGAGGTCTGCGTTACGATTGGTCCACACTACTACTTGATGCTCTGAACAGGACATGTACGGCGGCGGCATGCCTCAACCTCGGCCACCTTTCCATGAGAATGCGCACCATCGCTCCGCGGCGGCTCCCCAGCTCGTCACTGCTCTCCGCCGGGACCGCGCCTCGGCTCCGGCATCTGCTTCTGACCATGCGCCACCCGGCAGCATGGCGACGCTCTCGGCGCTCCTGAGAGATTCGCGCTGCTCTGCTGAGGATCCACGGCTGAGGATCCACGCCGCGAGGCGTGATACGCGCGGTGATTCGAGGAGCCGCCCAGAGAGTTGGCGCGTTGATGACACCCGGGGAGAGGGCGGGGTCGCGGGGATGCTGCCAGTGCCAAGGCGTGAACAGCGTGCTCGAGGACACCGTGTGGCGGATCGATGTCGGAACCAGCCGAGGAGTTCTTGGGTGAGAGCTCTCCCCAGTGTGAGATGGATGGTGCCGCATCCGCAGCGCCGAGGGCGCATCTTGAGCGCCGAGGGCACATCTTGAGCTGCCCCGGCAATGTAGTGTCCTGTGCTGCCGTGCGCCTTTACCAACGCTTGATCACATCTGTGTGGAGCACATGCAAGCCCCCGGGGAGGGTTCTCGCGGGCGCACAGACTCCGCGCCGGCGCCCTTGCTGCGCAGCTGCTTGCTGACTGGACATGCCGAGGAGAGCACTTCGCTGAGCGAATCTGAACACGCACTGGCATCACGTAAAGAGTGGTTGAAGGAGTCCGATTGGTCGGAATTTAAGCTTCTATGCATGGTTTCTATTTACTGTTACAGGGCTGTGCAGCTGCAAGCATGTGTAACAGCATGGGGTAGTCTTTGGGAGCAGCTTCAACCAGTAGATACCTCAGTGCACACATGAAAAATACGCGCGAGCTGAGTCTGCGAGGACATGTTTCCAAGTTGTCTGTGCTTTTGATCAGGAAAGCTGAAGCAACCTGCACATGATCCAATGGTCAGATATAGGGGTACAGATATCGAAAAGGACTCCGCAACCTAAATTCATGCTGCTGCCTCAGGCTCAAACCGTCAGGCAAGAACAGATATCGCACTGCGCAATGTGGTCCACCTTTCGGCAATCGCCATGTCGGCGCCTTCCGCCCAGCAGTCTGCGCATGTATTCATCTGGGACAGCTCTTCGATGTGCATCCCGGCAGCGCGCGTGAACTCTGCGGGAACGCGCTTGGCCGCAACCCATGTCCGGAGTCACCGTAGCCTCTGAAAGCTCTCCCGTCTGCGCGTGGTTACGGCGTTACCAGCGACCCAGATGGCGCTCCCGCTGACTTAGGAGTGCTTGGACGGGTCTTGTGCATCGCCTCGAGCTCCAGATGGGTGATGCGTAGCTGCTGCCTGCCTTCAGGCTAAAAGCCTGCCGCCTCATGCTTGACATTGAGGCCCACCCAATGCCCCAAGGGTGTGGTGATTCTGGCCCTAGTTCGACCGCCCCGGATCATCCGCCTACTCCACCACCACTGGAACTTAGAGCAGCCGCACTCCGCGTCTCCTCGGGCCTGTCACCCGCAGCCCCACTCCGTATCTCCTCGGGCCTGTCACCCGCAGCCCCACTCCGCGTCTCCTCGGGCCTGTCCGATCACTTTGTCCTTGGGTCCCAAGCTCCTCTTCAGCAAGAGCACTGTGTACAGTTCCCTCAGAGAGACTCCTGCCGGGGGGAGGGCGGCAAGGTAAGTGATGGGTTTAGACCAGCTGTGAGGCCTCACTGAGAAGCCCCTGCTCCTGGTCATGGCTGCTCTGCAGTCGGGCAGGGGGGACCCGGGTGAGAATACTCACTGTGCCTTGGGACCTGCCACGTGTGCCCTGCCCCTGAGAGCCGGCGCCTCGTTCCGCCTGAGTCATGGCGTCAGAGCAGCGGTCACTTAGTCCCTCAGCTCGAGGGCCGCGCCTCTCCTGGTGGCTAGCAGCAGCACCGTGCCACACACTCTCTCTCGGTCCGGCCGCCCATCACCCTTCTGCCTGGCGCTAGTGTCACACCACGCCTCCCTCCCACCGCGCTGTCCTCTCCTGGAGAGTGCTCTGATTGTGCCTCGCCTAGCATCATGCGGGGCGTAATAATGGGCTTTTCCTGTGAGTATATGGAAGTCTCTTCCATCGCTCCGGAGGCGCCTGATTTCCCATCTCTCTCGCCACCAGTCTCTCTCGCCTCGAAGCGCGCTCGGCCGAATCTCCCACCTGCTGAGGGAAGTGAAGAGAAGCCCGTGGTCTGCCTCCTACATTTGAGTCGGCTCAGATCTGCTCGGATCTGCCAGATCTGCGTCATTGTTGGCACGTGCAGTGCTCTCCAAAGGCGAAGAGAGAACGAGTTCCTTTCCTTTCAGATTCGCGATCCGTGGCAACCGACACCGAAGGGTTGCTGGTGGCAGGTTACGTCACTGATTAGTGAAAGCGTCTTGGAATACACTCAATTGTTGAATGGCAAAAGAACAGAGCTGAGTTCGTGTCTCTTCTGAACTCCTACTTCTAGTCTGTGACTGGATCTGGTTTTCTTGGAAGGGTCGAATCGTCGCCGTCGACAGAAAGGGCGGGCGACTCAGATCGATTGGGGCAATATTTTAAAACCACTAGAATTTCGCGGGCTCCAATTTAAACATATTAGTGCACAGTCAAATTATTGCATTAGAATTTGTGGAACTCCCTCGGAGCTTCTTTGGCAAATGTGAGAGATTTCTGAGTTAGAAGCTGTCAATGTAAATTGTATACCATCTGGATCAGGAAATCTCAAATGATTCCCCCTCAATCCAACCGTCCTGTAAAGAAAGTTTGCAGCAGTGGTTTCAGTTGCTCTCCGAGATCTGATCCGGAGCCACAGTCGCGCTCGCGAGAGCTCTCGGCATGCGGCAATCCCGGCACAGGCATTAGCAGCGCATCCAAAGTCCCGAGGCCAAGTCTCCACACCTGATGAGAGTGAGTTCTCGCTGCTGCAAGCGTGAAGTAATCGAAGGGTCGCTTGAAGAGATTTGGGAGTGTGGAGCGCACAGGGTTGAACCTCAAGTCCTCGAGATTGCGGACGACCAGGTGAGAGTGCTGCGGTACTCGATGTCAGAAGCCGCTGCGCTGGAAAGGTTGCCGGATATTGGCTCAGTGGATACGGCATTCGAGGCACAATCTTGCAGCTTACTTGATCACACGACTGTGCTTAGATCAAAAGTCACTAGATGACATGTCATATGCTCTCGGGGTAATCAAATAAGTGGTCAAATAAGTGGTAATGAGAGTGAGAAAAAACGCCATCGAATCTCTCTGTCTGTGTGTGTGGTCTATCCTTGGACCGATTCCTTTGGCACCATACAACCACAAAAGGTCGGCTGGAATGTTTGCCCACGCTAGGAATCAACGGATTCAGCACACACATTAAGAAACCCATCCGGATTTTGCGGAGCTCGTAAGTGGAGAATGGGACCCCCTAAGACTCACTGGGCCACCGTAGCCCCTCCGCAAATGCACTGTTGACGCACTGCTGCTGTGTCTCTGAAGCCGGTACACCTCTGCCCCCGAGCTGCTCGAGCCATCTCCCCACCACCAAGCCTATGCTCAGGACCTGCTCCCTACCTGCCCTAGAGCCTAGTCTCAAGAGAGCTTGCCCACCTACGACACGATTGGTATTCCAAAGGGCGGGTATGTGTTTGAGAGAGTTAGAAAACGAGGGGGCTTTTGGGATCTGAGGAAGCTATGGAACATGAGGGTTAAGGATGTGGGGGGAAAGTTCACCCGCCAACGCATTTCTACTTCCAATTACGCTCCTGTGCATATTATGCATGCTGCAATGTATAGATTGATGCCTTAACGCCCACCTCCTGTTGCGATGTGAATATGGAGATGGGGCCGTTGGGCATTCGCCTGCTGACATCGTCCTTCTCGACGTGTCAGAAGAAGAACTGGGGTTCAAAGGAATTCACAGTGTATATTGCTAAAGGATGTGGGCAAATTCCTCACTGCCCGGAATGTTTTAATTCAAAATCAAGGCTTTATGCATGATGTTGTATGGAATGGCTAATCACTGAGCCGCTCTTATCATGATATGCATGGTGTTGTGGCTGTGCTTTCCTATTTATTGGTGCATCATAGCATCTACCTTACATGAATATTGGTTTTTACGTGATCAGTTGCAGAGAGCTCTGTTACAATCGGGTCCCTAAAAATCAAGGGAACTCTGATGTGTGCTTACATTATGCGTACATGCCAGGAATCAACAGTGGTTTGAGTACAAAATGAAGGCAGTGAACCCAGATATACAGCCTGTAAATGTCCACCTAGATCAGGAAGGATACCGCAACAGAACTATCCACCTGCTTCTGCAACTGACGCTCGTGATATATGAATGTTAAAATTATACAAAATCCAAGCAGGAACTCTTTTGCTAAGTTTTCATCCAAGCGCAGGCCTACTAAGGAAACGTGAATTTGATCGAACACATTTTGATCACAGTGGTTTGACGCAAAATATTCGTACGCGGAATTGTCTAGATTTCTTGGGAAATGCGTAAGAAGAATGTGTAAGTTTTCCAAACAAACACAATTTGGAGTGCATTTGATTGTGCATCGACGCACACTGCACATCGAATTACCCGATTTTTTTTCTTTCTTTTTCGATTTGCAGTCTTTGAGAAATCGCCAAAAAATAATGATAAAATGGAAGTGATTCGTCTTAAGCGTATCAGATACATTTTTTAAACAGGAGTTGCAGTTGTTCGACATGGGATTGTATGTTGCACGTCAATGCGGGATTGTACGCTTCCGGTGCCCGTGTATCCAGCTCGGGGAGCGCCACCTGTACATCACGTGTAAATTCGCCGCTCCATCACCGGCAGTGAGCCGTTCCAACGCTTGCTTGCTTGATGACTCTAACACGGGGAGCATTTTTTGTGAGATGCCTGGCCTCGATATACACCAGATACACATCAAGAGCGTACGGCCGTTGAGAATGGTGTCTATCAAACTGCGCCCGCGGCCTCTGCTGTGCCAACTCCATCCGTTGTCTATCGTCCCGCCGGTGCGACAAAACATTCACTGCGCAAATGCGTGAGCCGTGCCTACGTGCCCCCTGTTTATCGCCCAACGAAGGACTTGACAGCCTCGAGAAAGACATACGGTATTCAGCTGTGACAGTGGGAAGACGTCATATAGCTCAGCTCGAAAGGGGTGAGCCCAGTGGACTCACAATGAACGTCATTGGTGGCGAACTCAACGTTGGTGGCGGCAAAGAGATTAGTCCACTCATCGGGATTGGCATCGACAAAGGAGTGGGGCATATCCTCCATGTTGGTGACGTGCTTCGCCTGGCCATCCGAGCGGGGCTTATAGGGTGTGGTGCGTGCTACGTTCACCCTTATCAGCCGTATCCGCTCCTGCTGCAAAACCGTCCTGGAAGCGCGGGGTAGTCGCGCAAGGGGAGTGTGTGCCAGGGGCACTACGACATATACTCGGAATGATGTTTTTTATTGAACGTGCAAAGGTACACAATTCGGGTTTTATAATATACTGGATCAGGGCCAGACTGAGGTGTAAACGATAGTTTCGGTTCCGAGTTCTGAAGGCCAAGCACTTCTTGTGCTAGGACAACATACTGTGTCATGCGCGGATGACTCAGCGGTGTCATACATGCTAGCAGTGCCATACGCGCCCTACGATATTAGCGCCCGAGACCCCTGTTGAGGAAGAGACCCCCCTTAGTGGGAGTACACAGTACTAGTGTACGGTGTAATAAGGTGTCATAGTGAAGCACTGACACCTCATACTGCATGATACTGTAGTAGAAGCATATGATAGGTTAATGAGACTTGGCCATGCTGACTAGGATTAACTCAGGGAGTTGAGTGAATAAGTAATGGCCAAGGCCAAAGAAACAGTTGAGTTTCCAAGAGTAAATACAGCCGACATGGCAAAAGATGTAATCCTAATTCTTATATGCAAGTAATATGCATTGAGTCTGGACATAGATCCTAAGAACCAGCATAGTTTGGTTAGCATTAAATAAGATATAGAGCATAATATAGAACCTTGCACTATATCTTATCCACAAGTAGTTTCACAGTGACTGTTAAGTAGAGGGTTTAGTACTGCCTCCCACAAAATGGTATCAGTGCTCTAGCGTCCTGCCAAGGGTGCAGTGCTTTCGCCCGAGCTCGTGTGTCGCCATGGTGCTTGAGCCGGCGCGAGTTGCCTTAGAATTGTCAATTGATACGAGGTCTTCTTTGGCGCGTTGATCTGGAGTTTTGGAATTTTGGGCTACTGTGCGAGGCCTCCTACTGTGGCACAGTGTGCCACAAATGCAGTAATGGAACCTGGTAGTTCGTCGTGTATATCGCGAGGCAGGGGAAGCGACTTCCAACTCCCATGTTACTTTTACGAATGCGGACGAATTCCAGCTCGACGTGCTGTTTGGCAATGATTAATTTTCGACTTAGCGAACGCCAGTGAGGCACACCTGCCTACTTTGAAACTTTGATGTCGTTGCGTTGGCAATTTTGCGTGCGTTTTGCGCCTGCGACTCGTGGATTTACCGTACAAATTGTGTCGAGAATTCTTATTTTTACTTGGATCCTGGTTTGAGATTGTTTGGAATTCTACCTCTAGCGCTTGGCTTCGTATTTCCGCCGAAACGACTGCACGACTTCGAGTTTGTCTTACTCGCTGGCAGCTATGCGCCGCTAAATCTTTTTGAATTCTGTGCCTGGTTTTTGAAAGTGTTCGATGTAGTCTTCGCCTCTATGTACTTGGCGATTGAATGGGTTTGCGACGTTCTTCTTTCGTGCTTCTGGCTATCTTGCGTGATGCAGCTTTGAGATTGCAGTTTCGTGGCTGCGAGCGTGGGCGACCTCGATTGTCCTTGCGACTATGCGGGATGGGGCAAGTTTATGGCGGGGAATCTGAAAATTTGCTCCGACTTTGCGAGGAATTCCTGATTTTGTTGCAATTCGACGCTCCAGCGTTCTTATTAGTGGCTAACCCTAGGTGTTGTCGCGCTGTAGCGTTGCTTTGGCTTCCGTGAGCCGGTCGTTGGCCAATTTTGCTCAATTTGTTTTCGTCTTAAATCTTCGAGTTCGCTGGAAAGCTTTTGCTGAAATTTGGTCGCGGCAGTTGGTTATCGGCTGTTGGGCCTGGCTTCTGCGTCTTCTCTCTCATACTTTTATCACTTGCGGCGGAAGCTAGCGGATCTTCCTCGGTTGATTTGTGTGTTTCTCCACCTACGTTTGGCGCTCCTGGGTTAGCGGGATTGCACTTGCAGCTTGAGCTTATGGCTCTTCGCTTGTGCTCGCTTGGCAGCTTCGGCGACATGGCGCTTCAGGATCCTGGCATGGCAGCGGGGGGGGAGGAGCTGCGAGATACAGTGCTGGATGCCAGGAATAGGTCTTTTGTGTTTGCGCGAGACGTCCACGAGGCGCAGCACAGTGCACCACAGGCGGCGGTGCGGCTCGGTGCGTCCGCGGCGGCGCTGCATAGTGCGCCACCAGCGGCGGCGCGGCACTTCGCGCTTCCAGCGGCGGCGCGTCACAGTGCGCCACCAGCGGCGGCGCGGCACTACTATGGCCAAGGCCAAGCACTGGGAGTCAGTTCGCGATCTCCGACAACACAGTGGGAAGCAGAGCCGGAGGTAGCACGCGGCTTGCGGCATCCCACGCATGGCTCACGACAGCGGGTAGGGCTAGCGCGCGGTGCAGAGCTTGCGACGAGTGGGTCGCTAAGGCAAGCCCCGCCAGCTACTGCCACGGGGCCGGCAGCAGATAGCTCGCGACACCGACAACGAGAGCACTTATCGCATAACGCACAGTTAGCAGCACGCATCCCACGCGTGGCCATGCCCCTCACGCTCAGCACGCGGTGCCCAGCGCTCCGCGTGGATTTGCAAGCCTCGACGCTCTGCAAAGACGCGCCGGCACCCAAGGCCGACCACGACATAGCATGGACCTATCAGGACCTCCTGTATGCAGACGGTAGTTGGTGCCCCCCAGAGCCGCAGAAGCACGATGCCCAGCGACCGGCGCATGACGCACTGCTGCTTGCCCCACCAATGCATGGTGTGGAGCGGGCAGCGTGGGGCATGACTTGGACTTACGAGGACCTCCTCTATGCGGGCGGTAGTTGGTGCCCCCCGGAGCCACCAAAGCGCGATGGGCAGCGATTGGTGCGTAGCGCGTCGCTGCCAGTCCCACCAGCGCAGGGTTCGGAACAGGCGGCACTCGACGAGCCGCAACTGGCGTGTAGCGTACAGCTTCCAGCGTCATCAGCATACAGTGCAGAGCGGAGCATGACTAAGACGCCGTCCGGAGAATGTGCGCGGCTGCCACCCACCAGAGAGCACGCGCGAATGCCACACACCGGCACAGCGAAGGCGCCGCCCACAGAGTGCGCGCGGCTGCCACACAGTGGTACCACCGACGTAAAGCTTGGGCAGCGCGCGCGACAGACACCCGAGACTCAGCCACTGGAGCGCATACGGCCACCTAGTGGCGTCGCTGGGGAGCGGGAAGCGCACCCTTCTCGGCGGCGCGCCAAGAAGCGGAGGCATATGCAGCGATCGCGGGAGGCGAGTAGGAAGCGTGGTGCCCGGGGCATGCGAGGCTCAGCACCTACGAGGCGAGGTAATCGTGGGGGTTCACGTAGCATCCGAGGCGGGAGATCAGGAGGTCGCATCGTGGTGTTCAAGCCCTACGAGGGGGCATGCGAGGCATATCGAGTGGGCATCACGAGTGCCCACGCCCTTCCCTTGGATCCGAAAGAAAGCGTCCAGGCGTGGACCGCTTTTCTTTTGGGGGGGGAAGAGAGCGCGCCGCGGGTGGCACACGATGACCACCGCGAGCGCGCCGAGCGTACCGCCACGAGGCAGCCGGATAGATGGCCGCTGTCTCGGGCCGCGTGACGCGCAGCTGCCCCACCAGGCACGCCATACTCATGGTGCCTAGGGGTGGCGCGCAGCGTGTGCACGGCGACCGGGCGCCATCGAGGCTCTTCGGAGAGGAGATGAGCGGGCCTGGGAGCGTCACACCGCACACGCGTGCCCTGGCGACGAGCGCGGAGCGCAGCACCCACGTGAGGGTCGCTGCTGAGGCCTGTGTGGCCGACGCTCCGGGCGAGATGGCGCCCAGCGATGGACGCTTCGCCACACGCAGACAAGGGGCGCCGCCCTTGTGCTCGTGTCGCTACAGGGTGAGCACGAGAGGTGCTCGCCCGCGCCCTTCCCCACGGCGCCAGCAGGAGAAAGCGTCCAGGCGTGGACCGCTTTTCTTTGGGGGGTGGGAAGAGAGCGCGCCGCGGGTGGCACACGATGACCACCGCGAGCGCGCCGCGCGCACCGCCACGAGGCAGCCGGATAGATGGCCGCTGTCTCAGGCCGCGTGACGCGCAGCTGCCCCACCAGGCACGCCATAGTCATGGTGCCTAGGGGTGGCGCGCAGCGTGTGCACGGCGACCGGGCGCTATCGAGGCTCTTCGGAGAGGAGATGCGCGGGCCTGGGAGCGTCACACCGCACCCGCGTGCCCCGGCGACGAGCGCGGAGCGCAGCACCCACGTGAGGGTCGCTGCTGAGGCTTGTGTGGCCGACGCTCCGGGCGAGATGGCGCCCAGCGATGGGACGCCTCGCCACACGCAGACAAGGGACGCCGCCCTTGTGCTCGTGTCGCTACAGGTGAGCACGAGAGGTGCTCGCCCGCGCCCTTCCCCACGGCGCCATGAGAAAGCGTCCAGGCGTGGACCGCTTTTCTTTGGGAAGCAGCGCCGCGGGCGGTAACACGATGACCACTGCGGCTGAGCGCACCGCCAATGCGAGGCAGCCGGATGATGGCCATTACGTCTCCGGCCGTGACGTACGCCCACCAGGCACGCCATACTCATGGTGCCTAGGGGTGGCGCGCAGCGTGTGCACGGCGACCGGGCGCCATCGAGGCTCTTCGAAGAGGAGATGAGCGGGCCTGGGAGCGTCACACCGCACACGCGTGCCCCGGCGACGAGCGCGGAGCGCAGCACCCACGTGAGGATCGCTGCTGATGCCTGTGTGGCCGACGCTCCGGGCGAGATGGCGCCCAGCGATGGGACGCTTCGCCATACGCAGATAAGGGGCGCCGCCCTTGTGCTCGTGTCGCTACAGGGTGAGCACGAGAGGTGCTCGCCTGCGACCTTCCCCACGGAGCCAGGAGAAAGCGTCCAAGCGTGGACCGC
>LGRX02006126.1:0-23899 GCA_001247695.2 Cymbomonas tetramitiformis
ATGGGAGCATATGGGGGATGGGCCCACTGCAAAGAGGGCCTATAGAGGGTCAGTTTGGTATAAGGAAGGCTCCGGGGGCCTTCGGGAGCTCTCGGGGACGGCACCCTAAAGAGAGGGGGCGCATGGAGGCGGGGGGGTGGGTGGCAAATCTGCAGCCCCTCCATCAAGAGGCTGTAGAGGGGGCAGCACCTATGGGGCATGCATGGGAGCATATGGGGGATAAGCCCACTGCAAAGAGGGCCTGTGGAGGGTCAGTTTGGTGCAAGGAAGGCTCCGGGGGCCTTCGGGAGCTCTCGGGGACGGCACCCAGGGAAAATGGAGGCGGGGGGGTGGGTGGGAAATCTGCAGCTGCAGCCCCTCCATCAAGAGGTTGTAGAGGGGGCGGCACCTTAGGGGTATTCATGGGAGCATATGGGGGATGGGCCCACTGCAAAGAGGGCCTGTGGAGTGGCCATTTAGTGCGCAAGGCCAGTGACGCCTATGCCTTGCGGAGCGCCTGCCACCAATGACACCTACGCTATTCAAAGCGCATGCCACTAACACCGGCACTAATCAAAGTGGAGGCCACTCACACATGCGCCATCCTGAGCGAAAGCCACTCACACTTGTGCTATTCAGAGCGCCGGCCACCAAAACCTGTGCCATTCAGAGCGCCAAACTCGGATACCTACGTTATTCCAAGGCGCAGGCCACGGACACGCCCAGCACTCCGTTTCACCAAACGGCGCTGCCCTTTTCCTTTTACTTATAAAGGGTTGTGAATGCAGATCGCCGCCGCCATGCAAAACCTTCGAGATGAGCATAACGCCGCTCTAAGGGGAATGAAGGATGCCTTGGCGACGGAACTGAAGACATTCATGACCGAGATGGCATACAAGGTTTCCCAGGCAGTAGCTCCAGGGAGTGCTCCACCAGAATTGCTCGGCGTGCCCATGGGTCCCAGCCGGCCACCACCGCCCGCTGCCACTGTGGGTACCAACCGGCCACCACCGCCAGCTGCCGCCGTGGGTCCCAGCCGGCCATCACCGCCAGCTGCCGCCGTGGGTCCCAGCCGACCATCACCGCCAGCTGCCGCCGTGGGTCCCAACCAGCCACCACCGCCAGCTGCCGCTATGGTTTCCAGCCAGCCCGATATGAACTCCGTGCTGAAGTTTCCATCAAACGCGTCCGTTGCCCTCGCCCAGGGCTTCACTTTGTATAAGGTGGTGGCGGCAGACTTCTTCGTGGAGTGCATGCGAGAACGCTCGGGGAATCCCCCAAGCAATTTTACAAATCGCCAAGCCAAGCCCAAGGCCATTATGTGCTTGGATTGGTTCAAGTCCATGGCAACTGAGGAGGAAAAACAGATGTTTGTTCCAGGCGCTGTTGTGGGAGTGCAGCGTCAGATGGCACTCAACATCAGCTGTCTGATACAAGACCGCTTGGCAGAGTATTACTCTGAGGTTGGACCGGTGCCAGACCAGTTACGGAAGACGAATAAAGGAGAAGATTTCTTAGTGAGCGCTTGTGCCTCACGCCGCGCGGAATTGAAGGACAAAGGCGTGACCGTAGCGCCTGACATGTTTCTTCAATGGCGGCAGGAGCGTGAGGCACGGCGACAGCGTGAGGCACAAGAAAAGCGTGAGGCAGAGGGAAAGCGAGAGGCACAGAAAAAGTGCGAGGCACGGGAAAGGCGTGAGGCACAGGAAACATCCGCTAAGAGACAACGACGTTTCAATTGAACATGGAAACACCACATGCATCGGCTACAAATAATTTGATATGCATGTTGAAAATCAGCCCATGCGCAAGTTGCAAAACATTTCAATATGTAGATGGGCAATCGCTCATGTATGGGTTGCAGATCTTTTCATAATTAGCCTAAGAGTCACCCATGGGTGGACAAGAAATAATTTCATATGAAGATTGAGAATCGACCCATATGTGGTTGCAATACCAAAAATAATAATCCTGGCATATGCATCCCTAAAAAGATCTTTAGATATGCATGTTGAAAATTGTACCATATGTGAAAATCAGCTTATGAATAAGCCGAAAATCAACCTACGAATAAGCTGAAATTCAGCTTATGCATAAGCCGAAAATCAACCTACGAATAAGTTGAAATTCAGCTTATGCATAAGCCGAAAATCAACCTACGAATAACCTGAAATTAAGCTTATGCATAAGCTGAAAATCAAGCTACGAATAACCTGAAAATCAGCTTATGCATAAGCTGAAAATCAACCTACGAATAACCGCTGAAAATCAGCTTATGCATGAGCTGAAAATCAATCTACGAATATTCTGAAAATCAGCTTATGCATAAGCTGAAAATCAGCCTACGAATAGGCTTAAAACCAACTTATGCATAAGCTAAAAATCAACCTATGAATAAGCGGGAAAACAGCTTATGCATAACCTGAAAATTAACCTACGCATAAGCTGAAAATCTGCCTAGGCATAAGCTGAAAATCAACCTACGACTAAGCTGTAAATCAGCTTATGCATAGGCGGAAAATCAACCTACGAATAAGCCGAAAATCAACTTATGCATAGCTGAAAATCAACCTACGAATAAGCTGAAATTCCGCTTATGCATAAGCCGAAAATCAACCTACGAATAAGCTGAAAACCAGCTTATGCACGCACAAGCCAAACAGTTGTTTATGCACAAACTGAAAATCAACCTACGAATAAGCTGAAAATCTGCAGAAATTTGTTCGAAATTTAGGTGGTGTCATCAGGTTCATCAAAAATTTTGAGAATTTTCATCGTTGGAGGCTGGAATTGCTAAAAACAGCAAAAATGACAATTTTCGTGATCTCCATTCAGAGGGCTAGAATTGCTTTAACGGGGTTGGCAAAATATCCAACCTTTTTGCAAAGGCTGGAAACGACTTAATTTTTGAGAATTCCATCGCTGGTCGCTTAAACGGCTGTTGCTTAAAATCGGGCCCACGGTGTATATACACACACATACACATATGCTCCGATAGTTTAATATGAATATGAAAGTATATAGACTATACACACACAAACACATCTTACGTGTGTGGAACGAACCAAAACGTTGTAGTGGGTTATGTATGCCACGTTATATCGTTCATATCCTGCAAAGACTTGGGACCTGCGGTCCCAAAAAAACCTATGACTTTGGGGGCGTTCGGCCCCCAACATGTCCCAAAAGCTTGGGACCTTCGGTCTCAAGTGAGGCGCCAAGAATTGGAGGCCTACGGCTCCCGAAACGTCCCAAAACCTCGGGGCCTTCGGCCCCGTGGGGACCACAGGTCCCAGAAAGCCTGCGGCTTTGGGGGCCTGCGGCCCCCGAAACGTCCCAAAACCTCGGGGCCTTCGGCCCCATGGGACCTACGGTCCCAAAAAGCCTACGGCTTTGGGGGCCTACGGCCTCCAAAACGTCCCAAAACCTCGGGGCCTTCGGCCCCATGGGGACCTACGGTCCCAAAAAGCCTACGGCTTTGGGGGCCTACGGCCCCCAAAACGTCCCAAAACCACGGGGCCTTCGGCCCCATGGGACCTACGGTCCCAAAAAGCCTGCGGCTTTGGGGGCCTGCGGCCCCCGAAACGTCCCAAAACCTCGGGGCCTTCGGCCCCATGGGGACCTACGGTCCCAAAAAGCCTACGGCTTTGGGGGCCTACGGCCCCCAAAACGTCCCAAAACCTCGGGGCCTTCGGCCCCATGGGACCTACGGTCCCAAAAAGCCTGCGGCTTTGGGGGCCTGCGGCCCCCTACATGTCCCAAAGGCCTGGGACCTTCGGTCCCAAACAAGCACTTTCAAGGGGGGCCTACGGCCCCCCCGGGTGTCCCAAAATCGGGGGGTATGTCCCAAACACGCATTTTTTCTGATACAAACTCGCTTATCGCGAATTCAACGACGGGTCGATGCAACGATGGCGCTATTAGTAATTAAATTAGTCCGTCAGTAGCTGTCAGTGACGCGGCGCGGACACATGGTAGAGTCATGGTAGTAACGAGTAAGATCAAAGATCCCATCTACATCGCTTGATCTGACGCGATCTTTCAGATGAAAGATCCCGTCTACATCGCTCGATCTACGCGATCTGTCAGATAATGGTTCCCCTGTGACTGCATCTTGGTCCTTCAGGTTCTTGTCTCAGGCCCTGTGACAGTCGAGTGACACTCCTCATCAGGAACTTCCTGCTGTACAAAACTAGTCCGAGTCTCAAGTCTGATGACATGAGGCCCCGCCAAAGCTGACCACTCAATTCACAACTGTATCATGCCGTGCAATGCGTATTCGAAAATATTCGTAACATCGAAAGGGCGCAAAACGATGGGAGTACAGTAGGGCCCTTGCGCCTTGGGCGCGAAAGGGTTCGGTTTGACAGGTGCCGATGCGATGCCGTAACACTGCCGTTGCCGCTGCCGTTCCCTTCCGTGTCATGTCACCCCGCTTTCCAATGACATGAAATGAAACGACACCAGTTGCTAGCGCTAGCGTTGCGTTGTTTTGGCGCGTTCTGAAAATATGGCACGTGGAGATTCCAGATTCGAGATTGCACAGAGGCAGAGTGGAATGGCAGACGGAAGGGTCGATCCATGATCTTTCAGAGTCGATCTTCTTTCGTGTGCATCTTCCCGTATCATCAACGATGCATATTTGTCGATAATTCATAGCAATCATGTCATTGGGTCATTTCTCATTAGCAATGAATAAACTAGAGCTCTAAAACATAACCGATAACGCCATAGCTGTTTCCCGCCATCCCGCGTCGTCAAAATTTGCGGTATTTGAAAATGTGAAAGACCGCGACCTTTGACTGGATACGATGAACGATCATTTCCTGACGCTCGCTATCCAATGAGAGAGGTTCTTTCCCGCACTCAACGCGCCTGGCGCGGGTGGCGCCTCTCCGCTCCTGCCAATAAGGACCATCGCCAGCGATGCCGCTGCCGCATGTCGATGTGTCAGAACACGCCAGAACCGCGTACGTGACACAGGAAAAGTGAAGAAAAAATATGGTGACTCGTCGCGTCGTCGCGATAGTTTTTAAAGTTTACAGAACACGTCAGATCGAGATGATCGGAGTGCAGGCGTCCGGAATTCTGGAGGCCCCCATGCCAGAGATTTTTTCTTGTTTTTCGTTTTCGCGGCGTTCCGACCGCGCGACACTCTGGCTGTCTGGCAGGCCGTGACTCGATGGTCGATGGCAGGCGGGAAACGCAGACAGTTCGTCGATGATATGACATCGCCGAATCGCACCGATGAAAAGTCGCGAAAATCCAGGAATCTGTGTTGGTGAGATGGTGACACTCGACTGGTCGATAACCTTTGAGGTGACGTCAGCGAATTCCGCGGTTAATTTAAAGTTCACATAGAGCCGAGATTTTCTATATAAAACATGACAAATGTTCATTCATCATTGAACCGTCAAAGCTTAAGCTACGGTGAAGCGTCAAAAGTCTCATTATAGTCCTGAAACGTCGTCTGCTCCACAGCTGTGAGACTTCATGGATTGTGAAGTAGAAACTTCTGAAGGTAGTGACCTTAGTGTTGACACCACGCTTGGAGATGAAACAAGTGTATCTAATGAAGACACTGGGTTTGAATTGCCGCCCTTACTGGTTCTTGAAGGAGCTCGAGTGTATGCGAAAGACGCTTCAAGTGGAAATGACCTATTTTCTCAAGAGGACGTCAAGCCTGAGTGTCGAAACGCGTTTGACCGTAAAAGTGGTGCGCGCTTTGCTTGATACGCTCTACAAATCCCTACTTTCGCGGCATTGCGACGTATGTGAGGGTCTGGGGCCGCACTTGATACCTCGCCCACGACCAACTGAGTAGAGTGAAG
Source organism: Cymbomonas tetramitiformis (assembly GCA_001247695.2). Taxonomy (NCBI): domain Eukaryota; kingdom Viridiplantae; phylum Chlorophyta; class Pyramimonadophyceae; order Pyramimonadales; family Pyramimonadaceae; genus Cymbomonas; species Cymbomonas tetramitiformis. Next base: position 5,811 of record LGRX02006126.1, read on the forward strand.
CCAGAGTGCTATCGCTGAATCGCAAGCCTAGAAATTTTACTGAAAATATAATATTCTGCCCAGTTTGCTCCCTTCTTCTCGTGTTATATCGTCTACATATTGCTATCCACATTTCAGTTGACGACCGTACTCGGCCTTCTATTTTTGACTACGGCCCCTTGCTGCAGATCTGGTCGTTTGCGAGCCCTACTACAGTTGAATTCTGCGCTTATTTTATCCATCCAACGCTGTAGCCTCTCATCAAATTTGTGGGTACTTTGAAATGTACACAGGCTCGAAGCGTGCCAAAGCACAGCAGTGGACGGAGGAAGAACATTTGTGCTTTCTCGTAGGGCTACAGAAACTCGGAAAGGGGAACTGGAGCGCAGTTTCACGCAACTATGTTCGAACTCGGACTCCGGCTCAGGTGACTTTAATACGCTTCCAAACCATGCAACGGGGACACTCCCTTATTTGCGTGAGAGAAGTGCTGAAGTACTCTTCACAACGACAGGTAGCGAGTCACGCCCAGAAGCATTTTCTACGTCTATCGACGCCTGCCCACGGCGGGGTTCGAAAGCGCAGGTCGCGATTCAGCTTGCTTGATAACGTGCGTCCTTCTTCCAGCTTTCGCCTTATATGTTGACTAGTACTTTTTTTTGGCGGCTTGTTCACACACCAGCTGTCGGGCGTCAGTTGTACGAAGGCTTCCCTCACTGTTTACTGTTTCGTTTTCAGGCTTGTCCAAGTTCACTTTTGCCCACTGCACAAAGTGCGGACGCTGAGCCGTCCTTTCAGCAAGGTAAGGCCCACTTTTGTAAATCTCGAATCCCTTCTAACAGTGGGATCCTTTTGAGCTGTGTCGTATCTTAACCTGAACACGGAACTCGCCTGCAGAGAATCAACGCTATATGCCTGAAACGTACGCAACCAACGCTGCTACTGTTCGGGCTCCGTGCTTTATCCCAGGACGATCCGCGATCTGCTCCAAGTACGGTTTGCCCTCTTCTTTGGCAGTTCATTCTTTACCTTCTGTCTTCCCTTCACACATAAGGTTTACATTTCCCTGTTGGCTTATTTCAGGAATAATATGCCGCCAGTGTACTCCATTCACATCCCGCCACGACCGCAACTACCGATTCAACACCCTGATATGCACTTACTGAGACCGATGCAAAAGATACCGTTGCACCAACCCAAAACTCGAGTTTTCCGACCACGCCCTTATCACTATCCCAAGCCTATGCACGGTATTTCCTTGCTTTCTTTTTCTCGCCCTCTTGCAACCTACTCTGTATCTGAAAGCGATATAAGCGTGAGCGTCCTTGACTCCACCGAGATGATGCTGTTGCTTCCCGGAGAACGTTGTTGATGACATACTGTTGTGCTCCGCAGTTCAACAAACACACACCTCCGACTGGAGGTCAATGGTCAGAGAATTGGCTGCTTCTCACCAGCCGCTTAATCGCTCTACCGCATCTGCTTTTGTCCGCCCACCATTGCAGCAGGTTTTTTGATAATCACTGCAACAATGACCCAAGGAAATGTATCGACCCACCATAGAAGTGAAGTTCCTCAGAAGTGCTTTTACGACTACGGTATGCTAAGGGGACTGGAACAAAAGTTGCAGAGAAAACTTTCCTTGGCTAACCGTTACTAAGAGTCCACGGAAGTGGCTTATCCGGTGCAGCCGTGGCCAGTTTTTACCTCCAATCTCTGCCACACTACCAGACAAAGTGTTCAGTGGACACGGATGCGATCGGAAACCGGGAATTTCCAAGTTCCGGTCCGAAATGTGTATTGTACTGATTGTTCATATGTACCATCATAACAGCTGTAAACTAGGCGGAGTCAATGCTTTTACTCCAGTGCACACAATAATGTAAATATGTAAAGATAGATTTCAACTTCCCGCATGTGTACGAGGCCTTACCTGATAAAACGGGTCTCGAGTTCTTGGGTTTACGAGCTAGTAGAAGGGTTCTTAGGTTTATGAGATAGCTAAAAATAATGTGTACCCGTTTTGATATTGCAGGCAAGTTGTAAGTGAGAAATGCTAGATTTTAGAACGCATGTCTCGACTGTTATCAAAATTTGGTCGATTAGAGCTAGAAATAGCGTGTTTTTTTTCAATTACAAATGAAACAGTTTTTGTATACACATGTATGGGTATTGAGTAGTCTTCATGGAATTAACAATAATGTTGTCAACAATTCTATATATTGCTGGTATACAGTTAGCAATATCCCCTAATTAAGAACTTATTAAGGGAATGCATCCTACCTCTCGAGGACGAACGTCTTTCTTGTGATTGGCAAAGTCTAGAATTGACAAAAAAGGAAAGCAAGATTTGGAGTACTCGGCGTATTCCGTATAGATAGAATCAACGTTAAGTCTACATTGGAATAAGGCTTTGGTATCGATTTTTCAAAATGTTTTCGAATATAAAGAAGTTATTGCATTATTTATTATTTATTTTCTTAATTTTCAATACCCAAACCAGCTCGATTGAATACGAGGCATTGAGCATCTTGGCTAATTATTTGGTTAAGGACCTGGAACCCCCGAATAACCTGCTAGTCGATTGAGCACGGCTTTGAACTCCTAATCCGATTCGATTGTGGACTCCGAATACACAAATCGATATGGTCATCAACCAGCGCTTTTTGTTTTCAAGGGTGTTAAGCAATTAAGCCCGATCACCGTTTGCAAGGCGACACATTCAAAAATTCGAGAGTCGATTCGATTGGGTGATTATAAACCCCAAATGGAAGTAGGCTGTAAGTGTGTCCAACAAGTCCAACGATTTTCCAAACTAATTCGATACCGATTTAATTGCATTTATTCTGATGATCAAATAATCGGCTAAACCGATACCATACCTTACTTCAGAATCTGCCTTCAATGCCTGAAATGCTATTTCGGTAGTTGCTTGATATAGTCAGGCTGCCCACGCGTTGCCCACCGTTACATCCCCGTCATTATTGCCCCCAACACACAATGGCATTGAAGGGTAAATGGGAGGTGAGGGAGGATTGAACTTTCCGTTGACGAAAACGAACGGGGAGGGATGGGGGGGTAGGTATTCCCCACCATCCACTACACAACGTTTCTCAAAACACGAGACATTTTCAACATTGAATTTGTTGCAAGACTTGTTGCAATCAAGCTCCCGCCTTCACCCTCGTCGCTTTTGTCATGATCGATGGCATCAGATATCCGCGCGTGGGGCGCTTCCGAATCTTATGTTTGAAATGCTCAGGCCACATCCTTCGCTCCATCACATGGTAGATTGTCAATATGCTATAGCACATGTATCCCTCCTCTAATAACCAAACGTATCAGTTTCGCGCCAAGAGAGCGTATTGCTAAGGCTACCTCGGTTTGACACGTGGCGACGCCAAGCGAGCTTACGAAGCAACAGGCGCGAGTGGGCTGGTCATTACCTCTGACCTTTATAGTCTTGGCATGAAGTTCCCTAGGTCTACAGACCTAGTGGTCCTGTTCGTAAACTGTCATTCATTCATACATACATTCATACATACATTCATACATACTGTCATTCATTCTGTCATTCAATCAGCAGCAGCAAAGCGCGAATCCCAACGGACGGCGAACCCGCGCGCGATCGCAGCCCTTCATTTTCGTCGCGTGGTTGGCTTGACTGCGTTACCATCAGGACGCTTTGGCATTTTTGGGAAAATGGCATATGCGACATTAACGCACATGCGATGTCAAAAGAGGAAGACTCTCATAAATGCGAGCATCACAGCGCGCCACGTCGGAACATAAATTGATCGCGCCGCGACTTCCGTTGGATTTTTTGTTTTCTCTGGTGGCGCTCGCGCGAGGCGCTAGCACTGAATGAATGACGATGACGTGGCATACGCTGCTCGTAGGTGCTCGCCGCAGCATATATTAAAATCTACGATGGATACCATAGTTCGGTAGTTCTACTGATATACATCGCGATCGTATTGGAAATTGGATTGATAGCTCGCAATTCAGCGAGCACATCAGCCTAGCATATCAATTTACATGGCAATTACCATCCGCCATACGTATGATGATGTTATTACTTACTCCGCACGTGCAAGGCTATGTGATGCAGGTGTTTTACGACGGAGGACAATCGTGGGACGACAGCGAGGTGCGTGATGCGTTATCGTCGTGCTCCGCTTTACAATGTCGCAAACGATACTGTATGCATCGATACGAGTCGCCCCAGCATGTGTGCAGCACCCATCGATCCATGTGAGGGCGCACGGCTCGTCTCAAATCCGCGGTATGCTGCATGAAGAATTGCATCGAGGGACGCGACGACAATTGTAGATGGACGTGCGCCATGCGCAGATGGTGCAATATCAGATGGAGCGCTGGCGCTGCGACACCGTCCGCGTCGACTAATGTGCGCGCGTGTGAGGCTGATGCAGGCCTTTTGCAACGGAGGACAATCGCAGGACGAAAGCGAGGTGCGTGATGCGTTGCGCCGCACGCTTTGAGCGTGCCGCGCATGCTTGTTTTCGATATTCGTCGTTTTGGTCACGACGTGCGCATAATCAGTCGTTGCTTTGATCGCATGTGTCCTCATTCAGTATGTAAGAACTGCATGCATGCGATTGTGCGCGCCACATGCGTGCATGCTGCGCATCGGCATGTACCCGCGCGCGTGTGCGTTGACTGTGAGCATGCTCTCGCAGTGGCAACGATAATGTATTTCCGTTGCCAACACGTTTGCGGTATTGTAGCGCGCGTACGCAGAGCGGCAGCCAATTTATCATGCAAGTTGCTGTACTAGAAAGGTGTGTGTGTGTGTTTGGCACAGGGTCATGATGGCGGAGGTCGATGAGACGTCATTCGTGCTTCGATTTACAATGCTGCGACCGATCGAAGTAGCGCGAGGTTTGATGCACGTTCATGGCTGTGAAATGCACTTTTATGTATGTATGAAATAAGAAGCGCTTGCCCATTAATATCGCCACACGTGGAGGCAGCCAACCATGCATAGGCTCGCGCCAGCCGCGAGTGAGAATTGCAAATGTCACTCAGTCGAATGATGAATTATAACGAGCAAGTAGTGTATGCATGTAGCCGCATTCAGGTATCATTCCGATGGTTACATGTTGGATATTCACACGCATGCATTATCAACACCCACCATTCACACAGGAATCAACTACGGGCACATCAATATATGTGCCAAATCATGGAAGCAAAGTAGCTCTTGCTTCTCTCTCACACACGAACACACACACACACACACACACATCACATACTCAGCACTAAGCACTAAGTTACACACCACGGAGAGCATCATATATATCACGCCCTGCACATGCACGTTGATGCGTTTATCGGATGATGAAGGAGGACGATGTCCACGAGACTCGCACAAGTTCTTGGTCTGGGTTCGATCCCCGGCGTCCTGCATCAGTAAATATTGCTTTATTCGCACGTTTTCCGGCTACATACACAATTACGCATGCACAATCATATAATCATCCGCATACACAGCCAATCATTTGCGTCTTAGCATAATGTGATATTTTTTATTCGCAAGGGTAATTGTTAAAGATTGCATTCGATATACGCATCAGCCTATTTGCGCACAGTTTGTGCAGCATGCAGTCATAATGAGATTTTCACATTGTCAAAATTTAAAGTACTAATATGATGATCATAGTAGTATGCCATGCGTGCTAGATGCCAACTGCCGCAGTGCTACAAACGTGCCCCCCTTTGCTATTCGTCCTAACACACAAATGCCAGCTCAAGATGGGCACAATAATTCTATGCATGTGCAAGGGGTATCAATAGACATCAGATTATGCAGTGCTTGCCTCAAGCACCGCCTCAGTCACTGTCTCGGCTTGTGCTCGAAATTATTGATGAATATCAGCGAGTGCGTTGTGAGTGCATACGCCCGTTGATGCACACTAAGCATTCATTCACTACGGAAGCTCGAGGCGACTTTTTTGCGAAGCTAGCGGCCGAGAAAAGAGTTGCCCGCATAGAGGGTTGTCCCATTATCCACGAACCAAACCGCAACGGCAGGCGTGGCCAGTGGGTGCTTGTGTTCAGGTCAGAGCGTTTGCTGAACAAAATAATGAAGCCATTTGGTACCAAGGGACAGGTGCGTGGATAGAAAGTCCGAAGCAGAGATAAGAGCTGACCTCTGCCGCAGACATACTTGAGGAATAACTCGATGCGAATAAGTTGGCAGAAGTAGGAATAACGTGTATCCAACCTGCCAACCAGAAAAGTTGCGACGCACTTTTCATAAGCACGTGATCTTCGACAGATAAGTAGGAAAGTGCTGATAGACAATTGTGCCCCTGTCTCCATGTGAGTGCACAAGGGGTTGGCATGCGTGGCTAGGTAAAACACACACTAAGCATTCATTCACTTCGACTCGCTCACATTTTTTCAAATATGTCGACCCGAGTGTTGCAAGGGTGGCAAGTGCTTAGTCTCAGTTCAAATAACTGAATGCACCCGCCGAAAGCCTCGCTCGATTTCGCAACGCTGTCAACCAGGGCTATCATCACTTTGTAAAAACTTATATGTCAATTTCAAGAGAACTTCTCTCGTCTAAATTCATATTCTACAATAGGAAAAGCACTGATGAACAAGGCAGTCCATAACCGGTTTTCGGCCCTTGCCTAAGGGGCCGACCCCACTAGCATATGTACACCCTCACGGCATATGACTAGAGGAGCAGAGTTGACAATATATATCAACCCATCATCAGTGAACTTCAGTTCATCTATTAGCCATGCTAAAAATACACATAAAGCAGGGCTGCTGTACCTGTTTCAAGACGGTGTCGCCAAAGTGAGAGTGCAGCCAAGGGAGCGGTCCATATTTCAAAAATGGGCCGGTCACTGAATAACTACCGTAGTACTTAAGGTACACAGTAGTCATCAGGAGGGGAGTACACTGTATCAAAATAATAGTATGACTGCCCCACACCCCTGGGCCTTATATACAGGAAGTCCACTTATTTCATCTCAAGCAACTTTTGTCATCTCAAGTAACTTTTTTCTATCCCCTTGCTTTATCTCTTTTCCCATATTCCATTTTTTATTTTTGTCTGCTTATTTCTTATCCCACACATGTGCACACGCACGTACGCATACACACACACACACACACACACACACCGAACGGCACGCTGCCCGCTGACAAAAGCAGACCCACCATCAATCCAGTGGATGTGAGAAACATGCTTGTGGGAATAAATCAAGGCATGACTATATACCGCACCCACACATCCTAGCCAAAAAAGAAAGTGTGTTGCCACGTTGGAAGCTCAGCCAGTGTTACACGGCAAGTATATTATGAAAATATCACACGTTGGTTCTCGAGCGCACACCGTGAAATTCGAGAGGGAAATCGGCTGCATTGAAGTCCCCATATATATATATATATATAACGTTGTATATATATATATACCTCTAGCTTTGATTGGCATGCACACTAGATAGCTCGTTCACTTTGTTATGAGTGTGTGTGTGTGTTTGTGTGTGTGTGTCGCGTGTGTGTGTACATAGATTAACATATACAATATACATATATACAAAGGTGTCTTCAGGTGTGCCTATTTATCACTTTTATGGAAATGAACGGGACATCATCCTGCCTGATAGGTTGAGTTGACAAACATAGTTTTTATTCCCCCTGCGGTGTTCGATACCGTCCTGAGGTTTTCCAGGGCCCAAAACAATTTTGGGTGCCCCTGTTTACACGTCGCGTTCCCGTGAGTGGCGTGGCAGGGTGTATATAAAAATATATACATACATATGTGCATGCTACATTCAACAGGCCGAGTTGTTATTTATTTGCAAAAGAATTGCTCATGTTCCGTGGTCGCGTCAATTTTATATTTGGCACATGGTATGTGCTGTACCCATCCATGTGAACGCATTCTCGGAGGGGGGCATGAAAAAGTCCATGTTATTGGTGTTGGATATACCCCTAGGACTCGGGATATATTCACTCAGTGATAGGTTTTCTCAGAATCTATTAAAGTTGATAAGTTAACCCGATATAACGGGCATAAACAGTTAGGGTTCGGGTTCTGGTGACAGTCATACACACTACTATAGGAAGAGTCACAAAGCAAGCGGTGTGACTGTTCCAGCACACCACCTAGTGTGGTGACTGGCTACCCGAAGGTGAAACCTGTGAACAAACACCATCTAGAGCGGTGGAAATTGAGCTCCAAGGGAAGGCATGTCCTTTCTGGCAGGGCTGTTCCCAGTCAAGAGTTGCAAATCTGAAATCCGGCCCGTGATCGGACCCCTCTGCACATACAACTACTGTCAATATCACTGTGCAGGAGCGGCATGATTAACTTGCTAGCCACTAGTTGGCGGTGGCACTGTTGTGCCAGCCCGCAGCACGGTCATGGTGCCGTGAATTGAAGTTGTCGATGCCGTGTCTGAATCATTCGCAGAGCTCCAGAAGAAATCTGAAAAGTGTCGATCGTCGTGCGAGGGATTCTCCCCCTCCTCCTCGTATGTAGTCGGGCCCGGTGAGTAGTCCGGTGACGGTGGGGCATCCCAATACAGCGGAGGAGGGGGCGGGTGTACCGGGATGTAAAACCCGATCGGTGCATCGTGAAGGCCTTGCCGAGCACGGTGCCGGCCGTGCCGGCGCGGCGGAATAGCAGCCGGCGTCGCAGAGAGTAATGAAGGCCCGCCAGTGGTCGCCTCAGCAGCACCACCGACCCCCAGGCCGGTGTGGTCCGGTGCACACGCCCCGCCAGGAGCGGCAGCTGTGAGTGGCGGCGCGGTGGCGCACACACAGAAGAATGCACAAAGCATCACCGTAATTGCCGAAGAGCGGGCAAACCCCCAAGGCGGTGCACCGCATCCCCGACGAGATGCTGGAGGCTGCGGGACCGCATCCTCACCGTCAATAGGGTCACACCCAGCTGCAGAGTCGTCCACGTCGCCGTCGCAAGAGTCGGTCTCCGACTCGGCGTGCATGTACCGCATCGCCAAGTCCTTGCCCTCAGCCGTGATCGAGAGTCCCCCCATCCTCGCGATCCGGTCCGCAAAGCAGAGGTCGGGCTCGTGCGCGTGCATGGGGTCCACCGGCATCATGTCACCGGCGTCGGACGCCTCCGACTCGTCCGGGTAAACATGCTCGATTGCCGCCGGCGGTGGCGCCGGCGGTGCGTCCTCGCGGACATGCGTGCAAGCGGCAGCCGAGATGCCTCCTGCCACACCACCCACTGTGAAGCCCCCCATGTGGGTGGCAGGCTGGCAGTAGGGTAGGAAGTCATGCAACGCACCGCCCCCCCGCTCCGGCTCGAGCCCGAAGGCACACGCCGAAACGCCGTCGAGCATCTCCAACTTACCTCCCGCTAGAAGGCAGAGCGCATCGAACCGCTCGCCGTCGTGCTCGTCCATGGCCGCCTGAAACTGCTCCGCCAGTAAGTCGTTCTCGATGTCACCGAGGGAGAAGCTGTGGAAGCTTCCCCCAGCGCCGTGCTTGCCGCCGTTCGGGCAGTCGCGGTGCCAGTGGCGGGCTTCGTCTTTCTTGCACGTTGAATTCTGGCAGAACGGGATGAAGTCACCGCTGCCCTTGTGGAAAGCAACGCGCTTCCTCGCCTGCGACTGCGGCCAGTTTCCCCCCGTCGGGAGGTCACCTGCCGCAAAACGAACACCGGAGCCGCCTCCCCCGTTGCCGATTTTGTTCTTGTCCGCTCGCGGGGTAAAACCCCGCCCGTTGACCTTGTCCGTGAGGACCTTCAGCTGCCGCTTCACGTCGAGGATGATGGCCGTGAGGTCGGACAGCTGCGAGGCGTCGCCGTCAGTGGCCACGGCTGCCGCGGACAGGGTGAACGAGGCAGTGTGCGTACCGGCCGCAACGTGTCGGGCGTAGCACTCGAGGACCCATTGTTGAATGGTGAGGAGGTCCACGGCCGCCCGCTGCTGGTGCGTGAAGAGTCGCGACACCACCGGCGCGTAGAATCCAGGCTCCAGCGCCGCGAGGAACAACTCCTTCACCTCGTCATCGTCGAGAGTGTTGCGCCTCTTGGCGGACCGTAAGGCCGCGTTGAAATCCGTGATGGACTCGGACGGGTCGGTGTGGGCCTTAAAGCGGACGCCAAGGAGATCCGATGTACCCTGAAAGGGTGCACCGGAGTCCAGCAGTCGCCGTGCGAGCTCCAGAAGGGCTCGCTTGCCGTCCAGCGGGTGCAATGTCGCAGAGGCCTCGAGCCAATCACCCGCTGGAGAGGCGGGACATACGATGAGCTCGAGCGTTGAAAAAAGAAGTTTGTTGGCCTCGGGACGGACGGCCAACGTGGAGTCCTCCAAGTCGAACATCGGCACAAATAAAGCATCCTGCGCCTCGAATGCCTCCTGGAGAGCAGGCACCAGCTTGGAGAGAAGCACTTGCGCGTTGGATTCCGTCCCTATGAAACGGTCATGTTTCTCACGGAAACACTTCCGGATCACGTGCTTCGCTACGCTCTCGTCGAAGCGCTCACGGGTCAGTGAGCGAACACCCGCCAAGAAGACTGCCTGGGCGGAGTTCGCAGCCGGAACGCCAGCAGGTGCCGGCGTAGCCGGCGTGACGGAATTACGGGCAGCAGCGGAGTCGAAAATAGTAGCTAGGGAGCGGCGGCGAGACGCCATACTCGATGTCAATCTAGTCGCAACCATGGTGTAGAAGACTGTAGAGATGAAGCGAGGGTAAGAGGGGCGAGGTGCGAAAGGAGGGGCGGCCAAGAGTCGAAATGAGGTCGTCGAGGAATTAGTGGAAAGCTGCGGCGCGCAAAGATCTCCAAACGTGCATGTGGATTAAATAACGCGGCCAAGGAACGTGGTGTCGGATCCGACCAAAATTCCAACGTCTACCAACGCGTAGCAAGGAAAAAATAAGCGGCTACGTGCACGAGCCCTCCGCAAATCCAATCAACCAGTCATGTAACTAGGCCATACCGCTCCGCCGCGCCTCTAGAGGAGCCCCTCACTCCATCTCAATCGTCGTTGTTTAGCCAGACATGGCCAAACTTCGCAGTGTCTAAATAAAGAGTGAGTGGGGCCAAACCTGTTGGATATACCCCTAGGACTCGGGATATATTCACTCAGTGATAGGTTTTCTCAGAATCTATTAAAGCTGATAAGTTAACCCGATATAACGGGCATAAACAATTAGGGTTCGGGTTCGGGTGACAGTCATACACACTACTATAGGAAGAGTCACAAAGCAAGCGGTGTGACTGTTCCAGCAATTGGGAACAATATCACGTGGCTGCCACACACACCACTGGTTGTATGCGCCATGCGGCTGCTACACACACCACTGATTGTATGCGCCATGCGGCTGCTACACACACCACTGATTGTACTGTATGCGTCATGCAACTGTCACACACACCACTGATCGTATGCGTCATACAACTGCCACACACACCACTGATTGTATGCGATATGCGGTTGCCACGCATACCACTGATTGTATGCGCTATGCGGTTGCCACGCACCCCACCGATCGTATATGCGCTACAGTATGCGACTGCCACACACACCACTGATTATATGCGCCATGCGACTGCCGCACCCGGTGAATTGCCAATGCAGCTTTGTATGCCCCGTTCGCGCCGGGAGAAGCGTCGTATATTAAGTCGCGGTCCGTGTCTACTATCGGATGCATCTGTGTTTGGTACTCGCCGTAAGTGCGTTGTGGTAAGCCATGGTTGATGTTTAATGCGGCTGCCGCACCCACACTGATGACTGATCGTGCGCGCCATGCGCTGTGGCTGCCACACCATGTATGTGATTATGAATATGAATGCATCGCGTGCGGTGTTGTTGCCATATATATTGTACAGCTTTTTAGGAGCACATCGATGTATTGCAACAACAAAATACTGTATTGACACTAAGCTCCATGGTGTCCAACAAGTCACACTATTCTCTGTAGCCTGTTGGCGTGATGCCATTTGTGGTAATAAGTTGCGGGTTAAACCCAACCCTACAAGTGTGTTTACACAAATCAATCTCATGGTAGGTTGGGGTACACAAGAAGCATGTCATGGATTCTCCCAACGGGCACCCTTGTACCGAGTATCGCTCGGTGATGATGTATGTATAACGATGTTGCGGACTACGAGACCCATTTTTGGGGACCCCGGTCGATGTCTAAGGTGCATATTTGAGTTCTGAAGAGATGCCAGGGCCTAGCGGACATCGTACTAGTACGCATGCACAAGTAGCATACCATGGATTCTCCCAATGGTCACCCTTGTACCGAGTATCGCTCGGTGATGATGTATAACGATATTGTGGACTACGAGACCCATTTTGGGGGACCCCGGTCGATGTCTAAGGTGCATATTGGAGCTTTGAAGAGATGCCAGGGCCTAGCGGACAGCGTACTAGTACGCATACACAAGTAGCATACCATGCGAGAACAGGGGTTCCGCTCGGTGAAAACGAACAGGCTAAGCTCCATAAACAGTCCGGCCGAGTGCTTTTATCATGCATCTCGGAAACCCGGATAATACGAAATAATGACTGACAGTACGGTACTACTGTACTGTCATCCTAGCTACTAGCGGAGTCACGGTTCCGAGCAGAGACAGGTCAGGCTAGGGGCTATCAGAGCCCATAATAATAACCCTGAACCTAAAGCCCAGCACACCACCCGGAGCTGTGACCGTAGCCAATGGAGCTAGGCAAGCGGAGCAAACTAAACAGATAACAAACAGCACCTCACTGGAAACAGATATATTTCTAGCTGGGTGCCCGGGGACTTGTCCCGGCACAACCCACCACTGCGGCTAAGGCTAATCACACCTCCAGGATTTGAAATAAACCAATCTAGCCACTGTAAAGCTGGTCGGCAGAGCCGAGTTCAGCAGACGGATCCCAAGGCAGGAAAACATCCGAAGTAAGTTGAGATGAGAATTGATAGACATTGCCACCACCAGACCCAAGCGGGCAAGGTGGGAGAGGTAGAATCCCAAAGTTGACAGAGGCAGACAATCGCGGAGCACCACCAGACCCAAGTGGGTCAGGTGGATCCCAGAGTGAAACGGCAGAATCACCAGACTGCAAAGCCGCCGAGGTCGATTGAGAAAAGAACTGCGGCACATCCCGCGGCGGCAATGACGAACCAGCAGGAACCACAGGCGGGTAAAGAGAATCCAGTCAGTGTCGACAACGGATCCGGGTCCAATCCGAATTCGTAGGACGGATCCAGAAATCTTTCAGGCTTCGACGCTTCGTATCCAGCAATTTGTTTGAATCCGTTCGTATCTGTACCTGTCGGAGCCAACGAAAATCAGGCTTCGTTCGAACGGATACACGAAATTTCAGGATTGTCAATGTATCCGTACTCGAAAATCCAGAAAATGTCTGGATTAGTCTCCGTGGATCCGTTATATTCCATGCTGCCGATTGAAAAGTCAATGTCAAATTATTAATTGTGATATGAATTTCGATTGTCAAGGGATATAAACTAATCAAAATGTGGGCAAATGTCGCGGAATTATCCTCTTAGCACATCTGGGAAAGCAGGGCCATATTGGCAAACACCCTAAAGGATGTGGGTTTAAATTTTTACTTGGCAGGTTTGGATTCGCAGAATCGTCGGAATTGACGGATTTTTTACGGATCAGGATTCGATGCTTCGAATCCAGTAGAATTTCAGGATCTGCCCGTATCTGTATCTTTCGAAGCCGCTTAAATTGAGGATTCGATAGGTCGGATTCTGATTTGTGTCTGGATCCGGAGCAACGAATCCGGATCCGTTGTCGACACTGAATCCAGTAGTGCACCATGGAACTGTAGTGAACCGTAGCCGTAAGTGGCTCCGGGCTCAACCAGGCCCCTGACACCACCGCCGACCACGAGGGTCGGCATCGCCGTAGCACTGAACAGAAACGTAGCCACCATAAAAAGAGTGAGGGCAAATTCACCAATGCCAAATGGCCTGGAGCCTCTGGGGACTCCGAACCGCCGAAATGCTGCAGCCGCCGGCGGTGCACCCACACTGAGAAGGAATCGTGGTAGAATGTGGTAAACTGGTGTTAAAATGTGGTAAACTGGTGGTAAACGGCGGTAAGCCCCTATGTGGGGTGGTAATCAGGTGGTAAACGTTAAAATATTTATAAAAAAAATAACTGACGGTAAATCATTGGTAATTTGCGGTAACATAGGTTGAAGCATGGTAAAAGCCTGGTAATTTCAGAACGGAGCGTGGTAAACGAGGATCTGGAATGGTAAATGGTCGTGGCCTAATGGTAAATGGATATAAAACTTCGCAATGTAGTATAAATATAGAGACAGAGCTGGTAAACCGTGGTAAACGAGGATCCTGAATGGTAGATGTGCAATTCTCTGGTCTGTGGCCAAGGTAGAATTGACAGGAGTGGAGCGACTGGCGAATGGCGGCCAGGTATGAACGCAGGCAGGGGTATACATCATCGTTCAGTAGATAGGTGGGATGCGTCACATACATATCGTATCATACCTGTCTCGGCTAAACCAGTAGGGAGCCGAAAGGTAGCCGATTTTAGTGGCCACGCGCACCATAGCTGGTAAGAGAGAGGTAACGTAGCCAAGAAACCAAGTTAGGTTCTTGAAGTTGAAGTTTTCAAAAAACAGTTAAACTGTAACAGTTTATTTTTTTGTTTATTTAATTTAAGTAGCAGAAGGTCGAGAAAGAAAATGGCTGGTAAGTAGTTTTACTTTTTTCTTGAATCACGCGGGTGACAGAAAGCAGTTCTGTTGCAATGTATGCAGAACAGGTAGTTTACTTTTAAAAGCGAGTACTGTTACTTAAGAATGGAGAGTACCCGGACAGGAGCAACGAGCGCTGCTGAACAAGGTGCACCTAAACGGGCAAGGACGGCCACGGTTGGCAGCGAGGCAGGCCAGGCCGCACTCGCTCCAAAGGTTACGTGCCCCATGCTTGTCTCTTGTGGATGTGCATGTTGGATAGGTTCGTGGCTTAATTAGTTAACCGCTGTTCGACTGAAAGAGCGGACGGCTCCTGAAAGTTTCTGCGTAAATAGGTGGTCAGCGAATATGTGGATACACACAGCCGGTGACTGCGCCCTGGTGCGGAATCACGTGCTTAGGAAAAGTCACCGGCTGTGCGTATTCATTCAGGTATGCAGGCCAGGCCGCACTCGCTCCAAAGGTTACGTGCCCCATGCTTGTCTCTTGTGGATGTGCATGTTGGATAGGTTCGTGGCTTAATTAGTTAACCGCTGTTCGACTGAAAGAGCGGACGGCTCCTGAAAGTTTCTGCGTAAATAGGTGGTCAGCGAATATGTGGATACACACAGCCGGTGACTGCGCCCTGGTGCGGAATCACGTGCTTAGGAAAAGTCACCGGCTGTGCGTATTCATTCAGGTATGCGGACTCCCCTGTTTTCCGGCATGCACGCTGTGGGATGCCACTGCTGTGGGAATATCCCATGGTTTCCGCAGTGGATTCAAACATGCTTTCGTGAACTGGTGCGCAGGCCTCCGAAGCTGCAACCGTGCAGGGAGGCGGCCTCCCCCCGGTCGCTGGAGGAGTGGTCGAGGAAAACCCGGTAAGACCGTGAACTTTTCCTTCCCCTCCCTTCCCGTACGGGATCCCGCCCGCCCGCCCTTCATCTAGTGAACGCAGCCGCCACTCCGCGGGTGCCTGGTCAGCAGCTTGTCGGGCGACTGTTCATCTGCGGTTGCGAATCAGCGGCCAAGGGGTGGACAGCGAGTCATGGGTGGGATTGTTTTTTTTCCCCGGCATATATCTTTGTGTATTTCTTTGTAGAAAGGTGCATAGGGTGCACGCAAGGAACATAGGACCCAGGGACAAAGGGTGCGGGGAGGCCGCTCCGCTCCGCGCCGAATCAGGCGCGTGGCGCGTGCGGCGCTCTCCCCGGCGCTGTGCCTTATCCTGCTTCATCTGCGGTTGCGAATCAGCGGCCAAAGGGTGAGCAGCGGCGCTGCAGTCGTGGGTGGGGAGGGATGCGCGAGGGTGCGCGTACGGTAGATAGGTGCATAGTGTGCTCGCAAGGACCATAGGACCCAGGGACAAAGGGTGCGGGGAGGCTGCTCCGCTCCGCGCCGAATCAGGCGCGTGGCGCGTGCCGCGCTCTCCCCGGCGCTGTGCCTTATCCTGCTTCATCTGCGGTTGCGAATCAGCGGCCAAAGGGTGAGCAGCGGCGCTGCAGGTCGTGGGTGGGGAGGGATGCGCGAGGGTGCGCGTACGGTAGATAGGTGCATAGTGTGCACGCAAGGACCATAGGACCCAGGGACAAAGGGTGCGGGGAGGCTGCTCCGCTCCGCGCCGAATCAGGCGCGTGGCGCGTGCAGCGCTCTCCCCGGCGCTGTGCCTTATGCTGCTTCATCTGCGGTTGCGAATCAGCGGCCAAAGGGTGAGCAGCGGCGCTGCAGGTCGTGGGTGGGGAGGGATGCGCGAGGGTGCGCGTACGGTAAAAAGGTGCGTAGGGTGTACGCAAGGACCATAGGACCCAGGGACGAAGGGTGCGGGGAGGCTGCTCCGCTCCGCGCCGAATCAGGCGCGTGGCGCGTGCGGCGCTCTCCCCGGCGCTGTGCCTAATGCTGCTTCATCTGCGGTTGCGAATCAGCGGCCAAAGAATGAGCAGCGGCGCGGCGAGCCGTGAGTGGGGAGGGATGCGTGAGGATGCGCGTACGGTAGATAGGTGCATAGGTTGCACGCAAGGACCATAGGACCCAGGGACCAAGGGTGCGGGGAGGCTGCTCCGCTCCGCGCCGAATCAGGCGCGTGGCGCGTGCGGCGCTCTCCCCGGCGCCGTGCCTTATGCTGCTTCATCTGCGGTTGCGAATCAGCGGCCAAAGGGTGAGCAGCGGCCAAAGAATGGCTCTCCCCGGGCCATCGACAGGGCCATGGATACCTGGCGATGTCGGTCCCGAGCTGCGCATGCTTCCACAGCCATCGAGTGTATGCCCCTGTGACAGTGTCCGTTCGCGTGTTTTTGTAGGGCCGCTCTCCCTGCTCTCTACGCACATGGCTGCTTGTAATAGTCCCCGGCGATGGCAAGTGTTTCATATGGTCGCTAGCAGCGGCAACTACCGGCCAGTTTAGTGAGCAGGCCGTGAGCAGGGATGGCGGAGGGTGCGCGTACGGTAGATAGGTGCAAAGCGTGCACGCAAGGAGCATAGGACCCAGGGACCAAGGGTGCGGGGAGGCTGCTCCGCTCCGCGCCGAATCAGGCGCGTGGCGCGTGCGGCGCTCTCCCCGGCGCCGTGCCTTATGCTGCTTCATCTGCGGTTGCGAATCAGGGGCCAAAGAGTGAGCAGCGGCGCTGCGAGTGGTGGGTGGGGAGGGATGGCGGAGGGTGCGCGTACGGTAGATAGGTGCAAAGCGTGCCCGCAAGGACCATAGGACCCAGGGACCAAGGGTGGGGGGAGGCTGCTCCGCTCCGCGCCGAATCAGGCGCGTGGCGCGTGCGGCGCTCTCCCCGGCGCCGTGCCTTATGCTGCTTCATCTGCGGTTGCGAATCAGCGGCCAAAGGTTGAGCAGCGGCGTTGCGAGTCGTGGGTGGGGAGGGATGGGCGAGGGTGCGCGTACTGTAGAAAGGTGCATAGCGTGCATGAAAGGACCATATGACCCAGGGGCAAAGGGTGCGCGGAGGCTGCATGATGGTGTGCATGGTGGGAAGGCGCCCGGTGATGGAAGGTTTTGATGTTCAATATGTGGGGACAGCTCCCCGGGCACGCGCCTGTCACCCGAGTAGATTTTGCGTGTTTCTTAAATTTCCAGCAGAATATTTATTTCGCGATAGATATTTTGGTGCCTAATTAATGCATATTGTTTTTTTCCCCAGGAATTAGAAGATTCCAGTGAAGAGGAGGATGCACAGTTTCACTGTAGACTTTGCAAGATCTTTCTGTTTGATGTGCTGGTGTATGGATGTTATCTTTGTGAAGAATATCCATACTGCCACAACTGTTCCACAAATATGTTCTGCGAGTGTGGTGTGTTTTTGTGTGAGAACTGTGGGGGTCATGAGGAAAAGGTAGTGTGTAAAGCATGTAGGCAGGGGAAGATTTTCATTAACTCAGACATGTATCAGATGTTGGAATAACTTGTTTATTAGCAACTGA
>LGRX02006127.1:0-25613 GCA_001247695.2 Cymbomonas tetramitiformis
CTCCTCAGGGATCGGAGACCCTTTTTCGTCCGTTCCCGTAATTCCGCATTTGGTCTTGTTGATTCGAAGTCCACTCCAGTTGGAGTAGAGCTCCAGCTTCCTGACTTGCACTGCCAGTTGCGTTGCCGACTCCGCGATCAGGGCGAGATCGTCCACATATGCCGCCGAGGAAGTGCGAATTGGTCTGTCCGAATCCGTGAGGCGGTGCAGATACCCCTTGTTGCCCGCCTTGAGCCAGCGTAGTAGGGGTTCCAAATAGAGAATAAAGAGCAGGGGGCTCAGCGAGTCTCCCTGCACTAGTCCCCTTTTGACCATGAGGGGCTCCGAGCTGTAGTGCTCTATCTTTGAGGCCATCCTAAAGGGTGACCTGTGTGCCTCCCCCCCGTAGAGGTCTGCCACCACTCTGACCGCGTCCTCCGGGATCCCCAGGTACTTCATGGTGTGCTGGAGTCTGTCATGCTCCACCGACCCGTAGGCGTTCTCGAAGTCCACGTAAAGAACATGCAGTTGGCTGTGGGACAGTTTGCTGTCCTCGATAACATGCTGCAGTCGAAGGAGCTGGTTGATCGTGCTTCTGTGTTTCCTAGAACCCATCTGCTCTTGGCTGTGGATACTGTTTACCTCGCAGAACGTGGATAGAACATCCGTGACCATTGCCGTATAGAGCTTGAGAATTGTGCGGAGAAGCCCTATGGGCCTGTAGTTGGAGAACACAGAGGTGTCCCCTTTCTTATGTAGGTAGACAAAGGTGCCCAACTTCCAAGTTCCCGGGGTTATCCCCGCTTTCCACATCGCCCTCATGAGCGAGAAGAGAAATTCGTGGAATTCCTCCGGCATAGCCTTGAGGATTTCATTTGGTACCGCATCCGGGCCGGCTGCCTTCCCGTTGGGGAGCCGTTTGACAATTTGTCTGTAGAGTTCAATAGTGAGCCTGCTCCCAAGCTCCGTCTTCCCCGGTCTTTGCCCCGGTTTCATGCTATCCGGGGCTTCCGCCGCCAGCCATGGCATCTCTTCGTCCAGTTGGTCCGTCCTGGGGTGTTCGAAGCAATATGGGTCCGAGTGGGCCATGTGCCCCGAAAAGGCCTCCGCGGTGGCCACCGCCCCGACTGCCATTTTGTTGTTTCTGTCCCATATCCCCAAGGTTCTGCCCTTCGGGAGTGCGTCGCGGTCTCTGAAGACGAACCTGTGGGCTGACTTTTTCATGCGATAGTAGTTACTACGGAATTTTTGGACAAATGTCTCCCAGGTTTCGGCTTTGTGGTCTTTGATAACGGACTTGGCTTCCTGCCTGAACCTGCGCATCTCAGACTCCGCCCACCAGTGGGGGTCTTCCGGCTCCGCACACGTGTCAGGTCTGCCCTTCGCCGTGTCCCGTGGCTCCGCCATGGCTTCCTCTAGCAGTGCCGCGCTGGGGGTTTCCCCTGTTGCCCTCTCTATCGCAAGCATCTCCTGTAGGACCGCCGCCGCCTTCAGCGCTTTATCACGCTTCCTGAATTTAGCTTTTGGTAGTCTGACCCCTGTGTTGGGGTCCCTGGTGACCTTGGGCTTGCACCTGACGGTTTCAAGGGGGATCTCCACGGCCCGCATGGCTTGCTGAAGGACCCTATCAACTGCCTTCCCGGCCTCATCAATTCTTTCCCTGGCGTCCGGGCTTCCCCTTTCCGCCGCGTCGACCGCGTTTTCGATCACTGTCTTGAATTCATTTTCCCTGAGACTCGGTTGGAGCGCCGAATCTATTGCCGCCTTCATTGAGCGTTGCAAGGCTTTGGAGATCGGGAATTGATATTTCGTGATCGGGTCGGGTTTCGCCTGCTCTTCCACTATCGGTGTGGTCGTGTGAAGCTTCCACAGCGGCACCGCCGCCACTGCCGCTTGGTGGTCGCTGCAGTGCCTGTGTGCCCTGGTGTCGATCGGGTGCCGTTCGTCAGCGATCCGCTGAAGCTCTTCTGACGCTAACCAACCATCGATTTTGTGGTCCCCAAACGTGGGTCCTTGCGGGCAGCTGATCTCTGCAAGGCCCGCCCGGTCAGACATCCCTCTCCATGCACGGTGTTCTATCCCGTCTTGCTCTCTGGGGATCTCCGCGACGTTGAAGTCTCCCCCCACCACCATGTGCTCCCCCTTCCTGGAAGCCACTGCGGCCTCTCGGGCTATGTAATCACGGATACACGTCCTGACCACCGCTTCTTCCGGGTGGGGAGGGTTGTAGACACCGAGCACGTGCACCTTCACGCCGCTTGGCAGCGTAATAACTACATGCTGTAAATACCCTTTCGCGTATCTGGGGACTTCACGGTTAGCGCGCACGTCCGTCCTGTCGTAGGGGCGTCTGAGGGCTAGGACCACCCCCCCTCTGTACGAAGTACCATCCGCCCCCCTCCTCTGGGTTCCATGGCACGGCGCTGAGTGCCAGGCGCTGTAACCCAGCCCTTGGAGTTTTTTTGGTCCCATGGGGCCCGCCGCCTTTGTTTCTGTGAGAACCAGCACGTCCGGCTGGTGTTCCTCGCAACTCCTGGCGAGGTCATAGTACGCGTGGTCGCTTCCTCTGATATTCCAGGTCATCAGGGACAGCCTACCTTCCTCCCCCACATCTGGTGGGGGTGTTTGATTCTCTTTATCGCTGTGGTGATTTGGTTCATTTTTAGATTCTCGTGCACTATTGCCCCAGCAGCCAAGTACGGTCTTTGCGCCTGCCCTATGCTGTCTCTTCTGCTGAGCTGGCGCCTGTCCGCTTCCCGTCACTTGTTGTAGTGGCCTGAGCACTGCCCTTTTGCCGGGTACTCTACTACTCCCGCTCCGGGTGCCGGCCTGGCATTCCGCGTGTTCCTCCTGCTTGGTGGCGATTTGCATGACGATTCTGTGTTGTTTTGCCACCCTATTGTTTGTCGTTTTCCCAGTGCCCCCAGCGGCTCTGTGCGCCGCCCTTGGCCAGGTTGACCTCTCTGGGGATTTCGTCCAGTCGCACCATGCTGCCGCCATCACCGCGACCCAGACCCCACACTGAAAGTCATCGTACTGAGTACGGAGTTTGATGCACGTGATTTCGGTAGGGACCCCCTGCTTTGTCCTTCTCTCTGCCCACTTTCGGGTGGCGTCCAGCAGCTCCTCGTGCCCCCTCGCTCCTTCCCGTGGGTTGGGTCCGTAGGAGTCAAAGAGGTGCACGTGGGTGCCCCCCCCTTCCCCGGCCTGTTGGTCAAAGAAGAGGGCCCTCCAGTGCTCTCCGTCACACAGCGGCTGGTACGCGAACCTCCCGTTCGCGAGCAGGCCATCGATCCCATCCCTGGCCAGAAGTTTGGAGAGGAATTTGTGCTGGTTCATCTCCTCCGGCGGAGCCGGGTCAATTGTGTGAAGGTACCGGCTGAGTTGCACATCTGATATACGTCCCTCCACCGTGTAGAGGCCCCCCTCCTCTTGGGGGTTCGCGCCCCGTGTCTGGTTCCTTGGGGGTGGCCGCTTTTCACCCCCCCCACCGCTAAGGGGGGGGGTGGAGGGTTGATCTGTAGCTTCCCCTCCTCTGCGAGACTTCCTGTTTTTGTCCCTATCTTCGAGCTCTTTCCTGACTTTCCGCAGCATGCCGACCGGAACAAAAACACAGTTGCTGTTCCTCCCCGCAAAATTCCTGCGGAGGGAGGTCCTCCCTGCAGTGCTATTGACATAGAAGAGGCTTCCCCCGTCCATCGCCTCTCTCCAATACCATTTCCCCCTCTTGTGCATCCAGGGTGTGTTCTTCCTTTGATTCCTCCAAACCCAGACTTCTGGGCCTTGATGTGAGTACACAGTCCCCCCCGGGGCAGGGTCGTTTAGTTGCGTTCGTGTTATTAAGATTCTGATCCCGCGGTGGGTAATAACCAAGATTCCCATCGTTACGAGGCATGCGGAAATAAGTAATGTGTGCTGCCGGTCCATCACGAGTTTAAAGTGTCCCGGGAGCGCGAGACTCGGTGACAAGAAGTGCAGCATTATGCCAAATTTTTCGAACTCTCCTTCCCTTGGGTGGTCCCCCTCTGTTATCAGATCGGGGGTGTGATTACAAGAGGCTGTTAATACAAATAAGCAATAGGTTTCATTGTTCTGCAGGTATTTATCATATGTCCTATTGCCACTGCTTCTCCCTGGCCAGCGCGTGCCGGGAGGAGTCATCTTGTGCCCCCTCCAGGCTGTGCCTCCACTAGGTGTGCTCGCCTGCCTGCATTCTGCATCTCCGTCTACCCTCGTCCGGTGCCTGGTCTCGGCCCATCGTCTCGCATCAGATTCTGTGTGCCTGTGGAGGGGGTGCATTATACTGGTCAGATCACCATCTTGGCAAGATGGCCAGGCATTCAGAACTGGCAAGGGAGCACTGACCTGAGCCCTAAGCTCGTCGAGGCGCTTGAGTGCCGCCCTGCCGTCAGGGTTGTCGAACTCCTGTGGAATTGCGGGGCCTGTCTCAGGCCTCCCATACTGCCGAGGGTCCTTGCCCAGGGCCTCCGCCAGGGGCCTCGGCTGGGCAGTGGGCTGGGCAGTCGGCTGTTGCTGGAGCTGTGTGCCCCACTGTGGGTATAGCCCCTGCGCCAGGTGCGAATATTGGGCCTGTGGCGGCCCCAATGGCACCTGGTGCGGCAGCTGTAGCGGGGCTGCCGGAGGGGGCTGCAGCTGCTGGGGCTGTTGCTGTTGGCCCAGGTAGCTCTGCCCCCCTTGAGGCATCAGCTGGACCCCGTGCTGCAGCATCCCCGTGACTTGCCCAGACAGCTGGGTGATCGCTGACATCTGCCTGTCCGAGGCTTGCACCTGCTGGCTTACCACCTCGGTGAGAGCCTTCACGGAGTCGGCCAGCGACGCTAGTTCGCCGCCCGCCCGAGGAGCCTGCGCTGCTGGCGGCTCCGGTGGCAGCTGCCTGCCGTACCCCTGGTCCTGCGCAAACAGCTGGGTCGGCTGTACCTGACCGTAGTAGGAGCCTTTGGCTCCTTTGCCCTGCCCCTTTCCCGCGTATCTGGGCCTCTGTCTCGGGGGCTGTTGTGGGCTTCGTTGGGTCATCCACCTGGACCTCGGGCTGCAGGCGACGTGAAACTTTACGTTCCCGATGTGGAAGAACATACGGTCCTTGGTGCGATGCGAGACTGCCTCGTATGTGGCAGCCTCCACCGTTACCCAGTACCTGCAGGCCTCCCTGCTGTCCCTGTCCGGGAGCGGTTGGGCGAGAGTGATGAGTTCCCCCACCCCCCTTTCTGATGGGGGGGAGGGAACCGGAAACACCTCCATGCCTGTCTGCGTCCGCAGCTCCCGCTTCGCTGCAGAGAGGACCTGTTCCACCCTGTCTGCAGAGTGCCAGTGTCTGCCCTCCGGTGGCCTGGCAACCACCTCCAGTTCCCACTCCTGGAACTTTGTGATATCTGCGGTGGAGGAGTATTTGTGCACTGTGACTGGGTGCCCATAGAACTCATATGGGAGACCCAGCCGCAGTGCCCTGTCAGCCTCGTCCACTCGCGAGAACACCACAATGGCGACGTCCAGTGCTGTCGCCCTGGCCTCCTCCCAGTGTGGCCTTCCCTTACCGATGTAAACAATGTTTCGGGCTCCCCCCTCGAGCACCACTCCCGCCGAGATGCTGTTGGCCACTTCAGCCACACCCTGTCCAACCAGCCCGACGGACTGCAGGATGACCGTGCGGTCGGCTGGGAGCGAGTCCCTGTCCTGCTTCATTGGGCACCTGTGCACGTCCCTGGCGACACTGGCTTTGGGGGTGCCCACTGCCCCGTGCTTCCAGCGGTCGGCATAGCCCCACGGAGGTGGCTCCAGTGGCACCGCCGGGGCACACCGTTCGTCCACCAGGGCAATGGCTGCGTGAAGCGGGTCAGTGAATGTCGCCCTCAGGGTGCCCTGCCAAGGGGACGTGACGCTGATATCCCCCTTGGCGGGGCAGCGGCCTGTGTTCCACAGTCTTTCCTGGAGTTCCGCCAGGAGCAGCTGTTGGAACCTGCGAGTGTCCCCGTCTCCTGTGTGCGCCAGACAGGTGTAGTCAATGGCCGGGGGCACCGTCATGTTCCACACGGAGTCGTACTGCCCCCCTGGAGCGCCTCCTGTGCCGAAGATGGTGTGCAGTGGTTCCCCTGCCGGGTGTTCAAAGAGGTCTTGTGCGGTCAGGGCCCCCGCTGCGGGAGTTTGTCCAGGGTGCACCTGTCCCTGTAACTTCTCCCCCGCTTCCGCGAGATGAGCCCAGAGAAGCCCTGCTTTGAGCAGCACAGGTGCCTGTGAAATGTATTCCACCACCTCTGTCGTCAATGGGAACAGCCCCGTGGGCACGGGCGCCGTCTGGGGAAGTTCCTGTGGTGGCGCTGCTTCATGTCCCGCCGCCTGCCTTGGGTCCCGCTCAGCGAGTCCCGGTTCAACTTCCATTTCCTGCGGATCGTGGTGGGAGTGTGCTTCCCCCCCCCCGTCCTCAGGTGTCTGGCCCGCGTTTCCTCCCCTTGATGTTCCCTTCCAGGGGAGAGGCTCATATCCCCTAGGAAAGGTGCGGAACCTCAACAGGGATGTGTCGTTGGTCAGAGTTCTTCTCGTGAGGAGCTCCCTGTCCGGGACCCTCGGGACCACTTCCTTCCCTGTAAACAGCTCGTCAATAATGACCTGTCGTCCTGAAATGCACGGCACCCTAGCAGTTGGGATGCTCCGGGTGGGGTGTAGTCCGCTGTCGCGGAAGTTCACCTGACTCTCCCCCGTCCTCTGTAGCTTGGGCCCTGGTTCTTCGGTCTCTTGCTCGCTGACTGTCGAAATTTCTCCAGTTGCAGACGCCATTGTATTGTCGCCGAAAGTTTGCCGCGCCAGGGAGTGAGGATGTTTTCGAATTTGAAGTGCCCAATTTGTAGGGCTCGCAGCCCGTGCGTAGTGCGCGGAAGAGTGTCGTCCCTTTTCGCGTCGGTTCACGTGGCAACCGTCACCTTCGCTGTCACTCTTCTGATCATGAGGAGAGCGTAGTGAGTTCTTGCATCGGATCGAAGGGTCAGATTTTGTTCCTCCATCTGCACTGGTAAGATCCACGGTGCCCCTTTGTTCTACATGCGCCGTTCGCCATTGCGGTTCACTGGGCCCGTGACAGGGGTGTCGGAGAGTCCGAATCTTTTTCTCCAGACCCCTTGAATCCTTGGGTCTTTGGGTTAGCATTGGTGCCCTTCCCTCAGGTGTCGCGGGGCGAGGTTTGTGCGCTGCACAGGCGGGCCCCATTCCCCCGTGCCGGACTCCTATGTGAGCGTTCGGGGTCTTAACCCCCTCAGTTTCCGTCCCCTGGGCGTGGGCGCGCTCTGCGGTACCGTCGTTTGCGCTGGTCCTTCGGGTTTCTCCCCTCGGCCGTCTCATTGGTGGGGGTATTTTCTCGTAGCACAGTGTCTTCCTCCTGGGCTCACGGAGGAGTTCCGCGAGTCTCGGAGTTTTTTCCCGTGGCTCCACTAATCCCAGCGGTGTCCTCGTGATCCCCCTGCCCTGGGGGACAACGTAACTTGCCCCTGTTTTTGTGGGTGTCTGTTGTTCCTGGCCCGCACTCGCGAACGACTTGCCCTCCGGGGCGTCACTGTTCGTCCGGGACCGCTTGTCCCCCGTGGCTTCGCTTGTTAAGTTTTGCGATCGCCGTGGGGTATCCCCCACTCTTGGTTTGGTGCGCAGGATATTCGTGCGCAGGTCTTGCAAGTCCCTTGGGCACCCCTCTCGGGCAGCATGCCCTCGCGGATAACATGGCGTCCACTCGGGTGCCAATCGAATTCGCCTGCTGCCTGTCCGGTCGGGTGTGTGTTCCCTTAAGCTCACGTAGCTCTCCCGGGGGGATTCATTATCTCCCGGATACTGCACGGGGCATCCTTCCCCGGCTTCATGCGGGTCGAACTGCCCCTTCTCAGCTCCGGGCCATCCCGTGCTCGCGACATGTCGTTTTTGGGCCTGCCCACCTGTCCATGACCGTACGGTGGGCTTGGAGGTCATCACTTCGGTCGACCCCCCGTTGGAACATTGGGCTGAATACGGGTTTATCCTGTCCCTTTTGGCGGTCCAATACGAGAGTTCGTCCCCCACTGGGACGCCTGATTCCCTGGCCCTCTGGCTGTCCGCCCTAGTAGCGTTGTTATAATCGCACCCAGTATGCTTGCGCATGCACGATTCTCTGACTCTCGAGGGGGGCGTGTATCTTGGTTGCCGTATCGCCTGCCTTTCGTGCGGATCGGTTGTACCGTCGGTGTTGTCCGTTACTCGGAATGTTTCTCTCTTCTGGTTGATACATAAGGAAGGC
Source organism: Cymbomonas tetramitiformis (assembly GCA_001247695.2). Taxonomy (NCBI): domain Eukaryota; kingdom Viridiplantae; phylum Chlorophyta; class Pyramimonadophyceae; order Pyramimonadales; family Pyramimonadaceae; genus Cymbomonas; species Cymbomonas tetramitiformis. The sequence continues at coordinate 8,246 of LGRX02006127.1, forward strand.
GTGTATCTATTATCTCGATAAGGATCCCCTCCTTGCTGGTGGGCTTTGTGAATGTGATACTGCAATGCCTACCCATGTGAAACTGGTCGCCCAATGGAAAGACCCCATCAAACGGACGCAGCAAACCCCTTTCGATCTTGTTGGCAGTGATGACATCGTTTACACGGTGCGAGAGATTAAGGCAGAGCGGGTGGCAAAACGACCACGTAGTCCCTTCATAAAAAAATATTAGATAGTAATTAGCAATTGTTGAAATACATAGCCTGCAATATCACGGTGTAGCAATTTTTGGGTATTATATCAATTGATATAGCCTGGGTAGAAATCGCAATCAATTGATGTGCATTTGCTAGAATTACAATTAATTAATAGTTTAATGTTAAAATCACAATCAATCGATAGCTGCCTTCTTTTATCACAATTTATTGATAGGATAATTTTTAATTTAGAATATCACTATTGATCAATGAAAATTTTGGAATAATAAAAAACCATCGATGCTGCTTGTTCCAACTGATTCCATGCCTTGTTGCGTTCTAGCAATGATTCGGGGCTGGTTGTGTCCTTCCTCACTTTCCACGAGTGATGCGACAATGCATGCACCACCCGTAGTAGTACGCGGAGCCCCGCATGGGCACCACGTGCATTCTTGCAGGGGGTGCACGGGCCTGGCCTCAAAAAAATGATAAAACGCACGTGCTCGGGGAATACTTGCGTTCTAGCAATGATTCGGGGCTGGCTGTGTCCTTTCGCTTTCCCCGAGTCATGCGACAATGCATGCATGCACCACCCGTAGTACTACGCGGAGCCCCGCATGGGCACCACGTGCATTCTTGCAGGGGGTGCGGGTATATTTTTGTATTTCCTATATCCACTATCGATGCAACGAGTCCCCCCCACCCCCACTCGCGGAACATGCACAAGTGTGCCGCTATGTTTCATTAAACGCTTACCCCCCTACCGTAAATTACGCGTAATTTACGTATTTCGGACCCATACGTATTTACGCGTAACGCGTATAGCACTATGAAATATACACGCATTGCCATGGAGAGAATGGCAGCACGTACGGCACCAAATGACGGCATGCTACTTTCAGCGTTGTGACTTGTGAGCTTATGTAGGTACACATATAGCCGAACCAAAAGAACCGATTATATCTAATCGATACACTATCGAACATCAGAGGTTTGGAACAAAGATGCAGTGCAGCACCAGCAGCTAGGCAATCAGAAAAGAGAAAAGCAGAAACACGGGGATATGTAAGTACACAGATGGCCGAACCGAAAGAACCGATTATATCTAATCCGATTTTTACCCCTTATCCGTAAAATGGGCCTAAAACAGGCCTGCACGTATTTTACTCGTAATTTACGTATTTTGGACCCAAACGTATTTACGCGTAACGCGTTTAATGAAACATAGGTGTGCCGTGCGAATGCAAATTCTATGGACACGCATCCCATCTAGCGTGATAGCAAAGAGCTTCGAAATCGCGGCCTCGTTACTATCGTTGTGGACATACCATCGCAAGTCCCCCCACCCCCACTGCGTAACATGCACAAGTGTGCCGTGCGAATGCACCATGGGCACGCGTCCCATCTAGCGTGATAGCAAAGAATCCTCGAAATCGCGGCTCCAGTTACCATCGTTGTGACATACCATCGCAAGCCCCCACCCCCATCACTCGCGGAACATGCACTAGCGTGCCGCGCGAATGCAAATTCTATGCTTGGACACGCATCCCATCTAGCGTGATAGCGCAGAGCTTCGAAATCGCGGCCTCGTTACTATGGTTTTGGACATACCATCGCAAGTCCCCACTCGCGGAACATGCACTAGCGTGCCGCGCGAATGCAAATTCGATGCTTGGACACGCATCCCATCTAGCGTGATAGCAAAGAGCTTCGAAATCGCGGCCTCGTTACTATCGGTGTGGACATACCATCGCAAGTCCCCCCCACCCCCACGCCTCGCGAAAGCGTGCCGTGCAAATCCATATTCTCGGGACACTCCGCATGCCATTTGAATCCCGTACTAAAGAGGTACGAAATCGCGGCCTCGTCACTATCGGCGACTCATGTGAAGCGGCCAAAACGATATGGTTCAATTGTCGCAATCACCAATTTTCGACCCTATATCCACCGCCATCCAAATCCCAAATCCGAAAAATTTTCGCCTGCGGCGGGCACGTGCGGTGCCAGTCCGGCACACTTGTAAGTCCTCCACCCCCTCTTTGCACGTCGCCAAATAAGTCGGAAGTCCCCCCTCCTCCCCTCCCCTTCCTCACTTTGATAGGCATCACCAGCCAACTCCCACCCATATATATCCCCCACTTGAAAATTTCAACCAAGTTTGAAGTGGGAGGGGGGTATAGAAAAATGCTCTCAAATATTCAAAAACATCTTCTATTATGTCTTTTTGGTCGATCCAACGAAACGAGATCTTTTTATCATATAATGTACACTGAACGAAACGTCAGGTTGAGCTTTGTATGCAAACTGTAAACTGAATTATGAGGCCGAAGACGTTTCCGTCTGCACCTTTATCGATTGTCACAACACAACTCTGTGACGGATTGTCTACGCGAAGGAGTTGAAGTTTAAGTACCTGAAAGTGAAGACATACACGGAAACTACGGAGCGAAGACTCGGAAAGGTGTTGGCAGCGAAAGCGGGAGCCTTCTGGGAGAACGCATCCGATACGCCGTCAACTGAGCCCTTCAATAGTGCAGAGCGCATTGCTAGCGTGGAACATCGCTGCTCACGAAGCTAAAGGTTGTATCCCAGATGAGCAGTATGGGCAACTTATAGTCGCACTGCTTGCGCAAAGAGCCAAGAAAAGACGAATTGATAACGGGCAAATGGAAGAAACAGAAGGCGATGGAGAAAATAGCGAAACCGAGGGAAATGAGGAAGTGCCGACCTGTCCAGACCGGTCCAGACCTGACCAGACGTGTAAAGATCTAGACGACGGTACAGTAAAGTTTCGAATATAAGAATATCTTAATTTAAGAATAATTGACCGGAAGGAAGCCGAAATCCCACAAGAATAAAAGGTACCGACAGCGCCCATATCGGATGGATTTCCCAAATTCACGAATAAGAATAAATTGACCGACACACGCATATATATGCCCAACATCTTGTATAGCATATATTGTATGACCAATCATCTGCCATTCCAGACCTACGCAGCACCTGCGGTCCCAACGAGCTCCTTATGAGTAATAATTCACGCAATTTGCACCTATAAAGCTCGCTGTCCATGGCGGACACACAGCATGAGGCAAGAACCCAGTGAATTTAGCGTTTGTGACGCGCACTGTAGCTTTTGAAATCCAGAGTGTTTAAGAATATTTCGACCGGATGCTGGGATTCGATCCGATATCGGACCCCACCCGTAAGAATAAAAGACGCCGAACGGTCTAGAACCGTAAGAGTAAAGTTGACCCTCCCCCCCCGCGTGTGATATTCTAGCATTCGAGACTTTGCTGTAGCGATGTTGAAATGTGGATATAATTAGCTTACTTAGACGCACAAAATAGATGTACATAATGTAAATACGATTATTAGAGAAATATCCTATGGCAATTGATCATTTCTTTCGTATGACATGCTCACTACCATTTTTTACACCGAAAAGAAATTGAATGCTTCACCGTGTCTTGAAATCATTTTCGTCCGTGTCTTGTAATTTTACCGTTGCGTAGGCCTGCGAGCAAACATATTTTCAACATTAAAAATTTCAGCACACATATTTTCTAAATATCGCCAAAAACAGCTAATGTCAATTATCTACCCTAATGTCAATTTCATCGAATAGCATGTTTTCAGTAGAAAGAGAATTTGCTCGTTGCTTCCCGATGTCGACATCAGTGACACTGGATTCTGACCCTGTATGGCAGCCGACTCACGTGGTGGCCATCGAGGGTTGGGATTACTGGAGATACCGATACTTCGACGTAGTATGGGCAAGCCCCCCTTGTACTCGGCACAGCCAGGCTCGTGCTAGGGGAAGTCCGCCAGACTTTGTGACAGCGGACGCGTGCGTACAACGCACACTAGACATCATCGAGTACCTTCGACCTCAACACTGATATGTGGAGAACCCGATGGGCCGTCACCCTAGCGCTTTGCGTTTCAGGCCGGTAATGAGCCAACTTCCGGCGCCTCTTACTTGCACGTACTGCATGTATGGGAAACGATACAAGAAGCCCATCTGTATCTGGACGAGTTCGCCACCGCCCGAGCCCCTGCTGCAATGCACAGCGGCTACCCCTTGTCCATACCGTCGGGCAACAGGAATGCATCCTGAAACCTCACAGCTTGGACCCATGGGTGACACACCAGGAATGCAGAAGTCCCATGCTGTGTTTCCTGTCCCAGATCATCTACTACGACATCTGTTCCAGCACTTGACTTTCGGAGGTGCCGGCGGAGTACGATTAACTTACAGCGAGGAAGAGACGAAGTGTTCGGTTTATGAGACTGAACCAGTCTCACAAGTATGTGCCGGTCCAGTCACACAGGTATTTGATGCAGAGATCATAGGGGAATATCGGATATTTCGGATTTCAGTTAAGACTTTTACTGTTTGAAGTTACAAGACACCAGAGGGTGGTGCCAATGTGTAACTAATTCAAAAACTCCCATGAGAGCTTGCTCAGCTCTTTAAGTAGTAACTTGTCGACTCGAATTCCCTCAGCTCACTTCGGGTTCGACAGGCATTTGCTCAGTCACTTCATGTTCAGCAGTCCGATCTACTGTCTTGTCATACAGCCCTTGGACTGCAGTTGCCAATCATCTTTGCTCCGATTCCTGAATAATCATAGATCTGATGATGTGGCAAGAACTGAGGCTCTCCTGGTTTCCCTCCAGTTCTGTCCGGCTGTTTGAATAAATGGGTCCCCACCATTTCTGGATTGTTTCCCACCAATGCTCTCAACCTGATCTGCTGTGGGTGCAGATGTCAAAAAGTCACATTCTGTCAGTCACCCTCGTCATATATACACTACGAAGAATCGCACCCTCACTTCCGGTTACTTTCGCTTACTTTTGGTTATAGTTGGTTATCGTTTGGTTACTTTTCGCTTATAAATGTCCACAGTGAATATATAAAAGATGGTAGTTGATTATTGGCCCTGAGAGTTATACGCCAGATATAAATAAGGAAAAGTAACCAAACGGAGGTAGGAGGAAGCTTCCTACATGTTACGTGGGCCATATATGCCAGGGATGCGAACCTATAGAAACTAAGTAAAAGTAAGGATTCTATATGAGCGGAGGCGTGTGATTGGCTCTAAAGGTAAGGATACGCACACGTGTAAGCACGGGGTACAAGGTGTGATTTATAAATATTCCACATGCACACATGGGATTGGTTCGAAGTTTAAGCAACTGTCTACGTGTGGACACGACGATGCAGCCAAGTGTATAAAGATATTTACAAATGCTACGATGTCATTGGTCCGAGATTCAATGAGAGTCACTAGTCAGGGAGGTGGGTCCACTACTATATTACTGTATCTACATACGTATATATGCCCGATTGGCGGTTTCCATCACTACGCACGGACTAGATAGGGGCATCTGACAGCCCGCTTGTTTGCCTGCATGGTGTCGCTGATAATATGCATACATACAAGTAAGGCCACGATAAGTTGGCCTCCCAGTCGAGTGATGACATTGGCAGAGCATTTCCCTTGCCACAAGTAATGATGGAGTCATATGGCGCTTCAGTAACTGCCAGTACGTACCTCGCGCAGCAGGTGCACCACATGGTAGTGGTTACCATTACCATCGGTCGGTTCAAAAAATAACGCCTTCGGCCCGATGTACGTGCAAGGCAAAAGCAGTTCCACGGAATCATGCTTGTCGACGACTGTGATCCCCTGCTTCTTGTAATATGCGTCTTCCACCTCTCGGTAGGCCAGCATCCTGGCCAGGTGACATATGGGTACTTGGTTGGGGTCGGTGACCAGGTAATAAGCCATAACCTTGGCGTATGGGCGCCCAAAAGGCACCTCCACCCCCGTGGGAAGGTCTCCCGACCCATGGTCCAAGATGGACACGTGGTACGACACCCGTTTCACCGCTCGTGTGTACATTGCGGATGTGTACACCTCCCCACCCAGGGACATTCTCACGAACACGGCTATCCTCCCACCGCACCCATGCATGCAAGCAAGCGCCGCACACCACAAAAACAGATCCGACTTGCCTGCTGCGGGAACAGGGCGCGTGGTTGAGGAGCTATCCTCCCATCGCAGCCTACTGCCTCCGCAGACCCAAGTGCAAGGAAACAAGGGACGTCTTGAATAAACAACAAAACAGAGTTAGACAACCTGCTACCGGCGCGTGGTTGAGGAGCCATCCTCCCACCGCACCCATGCATGCAAGCAAGCGCCGCACACCACAAATAAAACAGATCCGACTTGCCTGCGGGAACCGGGCGCGTGGTTGAGGAGCTATCCTCCCATCGCAGCCTACTGCCTCCGCAGACCCAAGTGCAATAAAACAAGGGACGTCTCGAATAAACAACAAAAACAGAGCCAGACAACCTGCTACCGGCGCGTGGTTGAGGAGCTATCCTCCCACCGCACCCATGCAAGCAAGCGCCGCACACCACAAATCAACAGATCCGACTTGCCTGCGGGAACAGCAGGGCGCGTGGTTGAGGAGCTATCCTCCCATCGCAGCCTACTGCCTCCGCAGACCCAAGTGGAAGGATGCAAGGGACGTCTTGAATAACCAACAAAACAGAGCCAGACAACCTGCTTGTGCCAGGGGGCACGATAGACTGCCAATTACCCCCACGGAAGGGGGATCCGATTCAGATTACCGGCATATTGGGAGAAATATTGATAGGGAAACTGAGATCGTGGATGAAGAATGCAAAATCAGTAAATGTTATCTCTCTGGCAGAATCGTGAACGATAGTAATATTATTAGGAACGATTATGACAGAATCAACGGTGTCGGTACAATACCGTGACAGATGACGATAGAGATGCCATTTATGGCGGCGCAGGTTGGGGAAAAACAGGGATTCCTGTGACGAGAGAAACTAGCCGAACAGTCTGTGCTATATAGTGATGAAACACGATTCCTTTGGGAGCTTAGTTACAGAATAAAAACATTTTCGTAACACGGGCCGTATTGAATAATCACCGGTTGTGATATATATCGACTCGTATCCGATTACTCTGAAACTTCGTATATGCAATTGTATGCCCGTGACAAATTGGTATCAGATGTGGCGAGTGCTGCCTTCAATTATGCTATTCGCGCGGGATAACAGCACTCGGCTTTCTTCAGCGTAAGCGACTTCCATGCGCACAGTATGTTCTGGGGGGGAGTTGAGCTCTTAGTTATTATTTTCCGTTTGTATATGTCAAACTTATCCATGGAAAAGTATTTTTGACGACTACGAGCCTCTAGAGATCATATATCGTTCAGGACGTTCGGTGCTTATTTTCACACGACTGCAACGGTCAAACATGTCGTTCATCGGTTTTTGGAAAATATGCTCAGATCGGCAATATAGCCCTGCACCGACGTTTACTTACACCTGGACAATATGTATATTGACGGAAATTATCTGGAATGCACGGAAACTCACGGTAGCATGCAGTATGTCGTCTCTTTCAGCTCTTAACACTCAGGACACGGTATTCGTACGGTGACGTCTAGCAAACGTAAACGGCTTTTCTGGACACAGAATATCATTCTAGTATAGTATTCTTAGTGGTCGGAAACGAAAAACAGCTTCGTGTGTGGCGCACACAAACCTATCCTGCACGGGTCGGGGCAGTTTTCAACGTTAACGACAACCTACTGGGTGGACTGTTCTATGGATAGTTGACGTTGTATATACATCTGGACTCTGGCTATGAGTGGCACAGACGTATACACGTATAAGACGTCGGGTGGAATATTCAGGGGCACACCACAGACTAATCCCGAGTATCAAGCTAATGCCGAGATACCCTATCTCGGTTATGGTGCGCCCTCAGGAGCACACTATATGCAACCCGGGCAGCAGTACACCTCAGCCGTCGGTTCGTCAGCAGCAGTACAGCACACAATCATACGTGCAGGGAGGGCCCGTACAATACCAAGTCTCGCCTGCAGCTGCTGACACACCAGGGTATATATGCACAACCGTCAGCAGCAGTACCGTACACACACGTGCAGGGTGTGCAATATCCTCCCCCTCCAACTTCGACAGCAGTGACAGGAGTACCGGGAACCTCACTACATTCTGAACGGGGGTCAAAAAGGCCGTTAAATAAGGGCGGAACTGAGCGGCGAAATTGATCGCGACGAAATCTGTCGTTGGATATTTATTTTCCGACGGTGGATTATAGGGCGGAACTGAGCGGCGAAAATTTTTATAGCCTCCGATTGGTAGCGATGACATGAACACCATCCATGAGAAGAATGAATCGTCTCCGAAGTTGATGCGGATTGGATATACAAATTTCAGATCTCGACACGTCGTCACAAATATTCCGTCTGAAAAGTGAAGATACCGATCGCTTGGCGCTTGGCTCGGTGTGACGAACAGGATTTGTGCCCGACACATTTCAGGTCGCAGCTCAACAATTCAATATTATCTTTGAGGCGGTGTTCCCTGTTCACCTGTTGACTTTCATAGTACGCGCGGGACGGTTTATGCTGAGCTACGTACTTTCTCGTCTGAAAGTTTGATTATTCTCACGGAGTGGCTACAGCTCTCAGTATGAGAGGGACTTTGCACGCACTTTGATGATTGGAGCACGGGACAATCTTAGCTGTGCTGTTTTCGCTCTTGTTTCGCCACCCCAGAGCAAACAGTTATGCTTCGGTTTTTGACAGTTGTTTTTGCAGGCGTCTCCAGAATTCGTTCGTTGTTTTCCTAGGTGTATCCGGCTTTTCTTCGTTATGGGGAATTTCCGAGCCAGTGGACTTCTGTCGGTATGATGGCGACGTCAGCACTTACAGTATTTTGTCTTTATGATATGAACGCTCCATGACTCTCCGTTCGAGGCAGCGGGTATTTTTCGTAGACTTACTTTCGGGTGATGTCATTGCTTTGAACAGCTGACTTTATTTTCTGATAACGATCCCCTTTATTTTTCGAGATCCCCTGCTGTTGACAACCGTGAGAGCGAAGCCCGACAGCTTTTCTGTCGGCATGGGTTCAACTTCCAACGCTCTGGCTGAGTGACTGTTATGTCTTGTGTAGGTTCCTGCGCCGAAGTCCCTGATTGCGCTTCCGTTTTTAGGAAGTACCCGCCCGGGGTGTAGTCTGCTGTCTGCTGCTTTTTGAACGTTAAGGGTATTTGTGAGTGCGATGGCGCCTGTTACCGAACGCTGTCGCTGTTTACTTCTCCTAGCGTACACGTCCGCCAATGTCATTTCCCTAGGCAGTCGATGTTACTATCTTGTGACGTATCTAATCTTCGATATCCCCAGCTGTTGACAACCGTGAGAGCGAAGTCCGACAGCTTTTCTGTCGGCATGGGTTTAATTCCCATCGCTCTGGCTGAGTTAGCTGTGTGTTTCACGCAGGTCCTAAAGGAGTCTCTTTGTTTTCTTCCAATTTAGCCTGTGCCCTTATTTAGATTGAATAGGTCTCAAGAAGTGTTTCGGTTTAGAATGCACGTGCATACGGCCCTGTGTACACCTGCATCCACGCTGCATACGGTACCGGTGCCAGATTGTACTGCGCATACGGTACTGTGTGCACCTGCGACTTTCTTCGTTGCATGATGATTTGTAGAGATTTTGTAATAAGTAATCCACCATCCAAGGTTTGTTATTTTCCAGTCTAGCACCTCCCGCTTATGCTAGCTGTGCATTAGTATGTTTCATCTTACCGTGGCGGTTGTTGCAAGCCATCTGAGACTAAGTAAATATTTATTCATCACACAACACGATAATAAAGATTACTTGCACATCATAATATATGAACTGTCTGCATAGATTTACATAGCGTGATTGCTAGCGTAATGAGTTGTGAAACTTGCGACGTGAACCGTGACGGACACTCTGTGGTACTGAGCGTGTGCACGCTTGCATGATGAAAATCAGATTCAGTATGGACTTATGAAACTTCATTAAATTTATTCATCGTTGGAAACGAAGAGTCATATTTTATTCTCGTCTGCGATGTTTAATTTGTCGGAGGAAAATCAAATCTACAAAGCATTTTCACTCGTGTCAAGAATAAAAAATGTGTACCGTACATGCCAAGGGAATAATAAATGAATCGTACGGCATGGGATATGTCGGTTACAAAATTATTTAACGGCCTTTTTGACCCCCGTTCAGAATGTAGTGTACACCGGACTGCAGCACATACCCCAAGTAGCAGCAGCTCAGTATTCACACCCAGCTGCAGCTTATTCTCCAATGTACGGAATGGCTCCCACATCCGCAGCGTATTCATTCCCTACAGTACAGAATGGGGTATATCAGGGGCCAACACTGCAGGGGTACCCACAGGCAGCAGATCAGTCAGTACAGCAACTCCAGTTCGTTACACCAACTGCTGCGCCAATGAGTATGGCAGCACCTTTACCTCTGCATACCTGGACGGGACATTACCCTTTCAGGAACGTGCAGTACGTACCCTACTCCGTACCAGCAGGCAGGAGGGTACACACAGGAACTTGGCAGAAGACCAATGTATGGAGCTCCCATTCCTATGTCCGCAGGATGGGCTCGCTCGCCTATGCCAGGGCCTAGTCGTGTGGTGGACGAGGCGGCGACTATGCGTGTGAGTGTGGACACACTGGATGGAGTGCGCAAACCAGTCGACGAGACACACACTACGGAGGCTATGCGTGTAGACATCCTGGAGAATGCGCGTACCGTGGATGCAGGTCAACTCCCTGTTGTGGAAGACTTGCCTACCAATGTACAGATGGGCGTTGCGGGTATGCGCATAAATACTGGTGATATATCGAAGGTGCCGGGTGCGCGCATTAACGCACAGGCGATGGCGACTACGCATACCAACGAGGCAACGACATCCGCATTGACGCAGTCTTCTACGGAACAGAGCAATGTATCAGGGGTATTTATGGTCTCTTCGACAGTATCTGAAGCAATTCATCTCCTGTATCTGATGGTGCTCCTCCGTCTCCGACTGAGTCAGAGTCAGAGGGCGAGGCAGGGAAGTTGGGACGCACTGTGGTGATTAACGCCACGCAATATCCTGATAACGACAGCGAAGAGTCATACGCTCGAGGTCGTGAAGACGGTCAGCCGCCAGCCCGAAGGGTAAGAGACCTTAGAACACGCATTTCCTCCGGGCCATATACTACTTGGGCTCGACATAATCTGCCATACCGGCACGACTCAAACTCACCTGGGAGTTCTTCTTCTGGTGAATCAGACAGATCCCGAGCAAGGAAAGATACGAAGGCGAGAAAGCGCAGGCTGGCGGAACGCGCAGGTTCGGGCTCGGGCAGTGGTCACAGTGTGGCTGGGTCACAGGGGGTGGCGGACCTTACCCAGACCATCAGCGACGCAGTGGTTGCTAAGTTGCAGCGGCTACAATCTGAAGAAGCTGGTGGAGAACCTTCTGCTGAAGTATCTCTGGGTCAGACGCCAAGAGCGACGCAGAGCTCGCCATCTTTATCTTTACCCGCAGTGGTTGCGAAGACGCCGCAGCTACAGCCTGGAAACGCTGATGGATAACCTTCTGCTGAAATATCTCTGGGTCAGACGCCAGAAGCGACGCAGAGCTCGCCATCTTTATCATTGCCCGCAGTGGTTGCGAAGACGCAGCAGCTACAGCCTGGAAACGCTGGTGGAGAACCTTCTGCTGAAGTATCTCTGGGTCAGACGCCAGGAGATACGCGGATGTCGCAACCGCCACCCTCACCTGAGGATCGCTTGTCGCAGATCGCCCGAGTTGAGGAGGCCAGGCGCAAGTCCTCTGAGGGGCTCACGATAGAGGAGGCGATCAAGCTGGGCTTCATAACAGTGGAGTTCCCCCCGATGAAGGATGCCATGAGCAAGTCTCCTCAGGGACTCGCGATGGAGGAGGCGACCAAGCTGGGTTTCCTAAGCGAGTCGCATCACTCGGCTGTGGTTACTGAGATAGTGGGAGCCTCGACTCAGGTGTGTGACTCGACTAACCCTAAATCGGGGACGCAGCGGGCGGAAGGATATGTGGCCAAGGTCTCGTTCGAGATGGACAACCATGCAGAGCCTCCTCCTAGTAGAAGACCTTACCAGATGTCGGTGGAGGAGCTTCGACAACTGCGAGAGAGTATTGACCCTGTACATCCTGACCCACAATCAGGTGTAGCATGTCGACAGCTGGCCAGGATGCGGCGGTCTTCCCTCGACACCATCGGCATTGATGGAGGTGATTCCTCTCCAGCGGTGGCGAATGACAGCATCGGGACCGAGGAGGAACACTGGCGGCGAATCTCGAAAGAGAAGTGGAAGGCAGTGGATCGCAAAAAGGCGTACGATGGGGCGCCCCGTAAGTCAACTGGCGGGATGGGAGTGACGAGCGCACACTCACCACCTAGGAGATCAGCGGAGGGCGGAGGTCCCAGCGGCATTCCCCCAGACGGTGGCGCAGAAGAAGGAGAAGATGATGAAGATCAATCTGAACCTCCTCGTCGACTTCCTTCTGGACCCCCACACTATCCTCCTGGCGGATATAGTGGATCGCACCGAGGAAGAGCGATGCTGGTCACTGCGGATGGGTTGAGTGTGCTAGGAGGCAAGCACAAGAGCAAGAAAAACGGCTAAGTACAAAACGCAAGAGTACTCAGTACGGAGTACAGTAGGACCGATCAGAATGATGTTGATGTGAGGTGCCTAGCCTGTTGTACGGAGTACTCAGTACAGTTGAGTTATGGAGAGAGTTCCTGAATGCATAAGAACTCTAAGTGTAACCAGTTTCGGAGATGAGAACTGAACTGAGAATTGTAAGCCGTAACTGCTGTAAAAAGCATAGCTATAAAGATTTACGAAACCGAAGTCTTGTAGTAATAACTTGAAGGATTTACGAAACCGAAGTCCGATAGTTGACCATACGTAAGCATACCTCGTGCGGTCGTTTAATAAGTGTAGAATAGTATAAGCCCGAAAGTGTAAAGAAGAGAAGAAACTGGAGTGGTAGCCTCCTACAAAATGGTAATTGGATCGTTTTACCGGTCGCTTCCTGAAAATTTCTGTTTCTGCGTATTCTGATTGCACCCCCCTTGCGTAATGCCTTTCGCCCGACGTTTCTTTCTTGAAATCTAGAACAGTGTGTCGTGCGTTTCTGCTTCGTGTTGGTGGGTGCGTGGTTGTGGGATTCAGGTGCTCTAGGAGTGGAATTCTCCGAGTGCTTTGATCCGCGACGTAGTTTGGTACGACTACCTAGCAATGAAGGAGGTGGCTTGGGGCCCTTGGTCCTCCCTCCCCTTTGCGAATGTACTTTGAGTCTGTTCTGTCCTCGGATGGGGCGGCTGCCTTGACGTGGCGTTGTAGCGTCCTTTGCGTATATGCAATTTGGAATTTGCGTGTATGACTTTGGAATTATTTTTACTTTTACGAACGAAAACGTGTTTTGCGTAGATTCTTTCTTTTGGTCTAGGATGTTTTGTCGTGCGCTTTGGGCGGCGTGTCGGTTTGGCTGCGGGTTGGTGATGCCGGGTTTCAGGTGTTCTTGGAGTTCCGATCTCCGGGTACTTTGGGCCGCGAGGAGATTCAGGCGCGCTTCTGCCCTAGCATGTTTCTTGTTCACGCATAGCGCTTGAGCTCGTGTCACGAGCGCACAGTTGCGCAGGTCGGGCTTGGGATTTGGGATCGCGTGGATTTTTCGGCAGCACCGACCCTTCGCGGCGGGAGCGCTGCGCGATTTTTTTTAAAATTGTGCGGCCTTTGCTGGATTGTCCCCGTGTTTCTCAATCTCGAGTAGCCTAGGGCTTGCGCCCTCTATACTCAGGAATTGGCGCGCTTCGGCCGGTTTGGCCACTCGGCTCGTGCCTGAGTGGTGAATTTCTGGGTGCGGCGTGTGCTTGTTGCTTTGCGTGGGCGTAAGTGCCTCCACTGCGTTAGTTAATTAGCACGTCACGGCCTGGGTGCGCGGCGGTCCCCGGGATGAGCGTCGGGATGTGCCGAGCCAAGCGCGTGGCTTCGCGGTGCGCGGTGCGTATGGCTCAGCAGCGGGCCTGGGATCGGGCGGCGTGGTTCATTCTGCGGCTTCAGGTGTTGCGGGATGTCCGTGTCGGGCGCGATCGTTGCGTGGTTTGGCTTAGGGGTCAGGAGATGCGGGATCGGGCGGCGGGTTTGCGGGCGTGGCGGCGGGCGGCGTTTTTCGTTGCTAGGCTTAGCTTTTTGCGGGCGGCGTCCCGTGGGATTGTGCGCCGTGCGGTCTTGCGCCTGTCCGAGGGGGGGGGGAGGTACCTCAGATTGGACGGGCGCAGAGCGCACTCGGCGTACGGCCACGCACCGATGCTACCTTTAGTGGAGCGCGTGGCCACAGCCACAGCACGAGCGCTGCCTCGAGCGAGGCTCGCGGCCATGGCCACAGCGCTGGCGCTGCCCCTGGTGAAGTGCGCGGTGACGGCCACAGCGCCAGTCACGGCACTACTCCTAGCGAAGCGCACGGCCACAGCCATTGCGCGAGCGCTGCCCCTGGCGAGGCGCGCGGCCGCGGCCACTGCGCGAGTGCTGCCCTGAGCGAGGCGCACAGCCATGGCGCGAGTGTCGCCCTTAGCGGGAGGTGCAGTAGCATGCATGGCGCGGGCATGCGCTACATATGCCCTGGCGCGAGGCGCACCCACGGCCATAGCGCTAGCACTGCCCCTAGCGAGCTCCGCGAGCATGGCCACGGCATCGGCGCTGCCCCTAGCGAGGCGCTTGGTGGCAGTCGCGGCACTGGCGCTGCCCCTAGCGAGGCGCGCGGCCACATCGGCGCTGCCCCCGGCGAGGCGCGTGGTGGCAGTCGCGGCACTGGCGCTGCCCCTGGCGATGCACGCGGCCACAGCCACAGCATTGGCACTGCCCCTAGCGAGGCGCGTGGTGGCAGTCGCGGCACTGGCGCTGCCCCTAGCGAGGCGCGTGGTGGCAGTCGCGGCACTAGCGCTGCCCCTAGCGAGGCGTGCGGTCACATCGGCGCCGCTCTGAGTGAGGCACGCGGCCACAGGCACGGCGCTGGCGCTGCCCCTAGCGAGGCGCGCAACCACATCGGCTTTGCCTCTAGCGAGGTGCGCGGCCACTGCCCTAGCACCAGCGCTGCCCCTGGCGAGGCGAGTGGTGGCAGTCGCGGCACGAGCGCTGCCCCTAGCGAGGCGCGTGGTGGCAGTCGCGGCACTGGCGCTGCCCCTAGCGAGGCACGCGGCCACAGGCACGGCGTTGGCGCTGCCCCTAGCGAGGCGCGCAACCACATCGTCGCTGCTCTGAGCATGACGCACGGCCACGGCACGAGCGATGCCTCGAGCGAGGCGCGCGGCGACGGCCACAGCGCATGCGCTGCCCAGAGCGAAGCACACGGCTACTGTGCAAGTGCCGTCCCTAGCGGGGCGCGCAGTAGCAAGCATGGCGCGGGCATGCGCTACATATGCCCCGGCGCGAGGCGCACCCATAGCCATAGCGCTAGCAGTGCCCCTAGCGAGCTCCGCGAGCACGGCCATGGCACCGGCGCAGCCCCCTGTGAGGTGCACGGCCACGGTCAGAGCGCTGGCGGTGACCCGAGCGAGGCGCTAGACCACAGCCAGAGCGTTGGCGGTGCCCCGAGCGAGGCGCGCGACCAAAGCCACGACACAGACGCGCGCGCTGGCGTGACACGCACGCAGCTGTCCGTTGATACGAAGCCTTGGAGGCCGCTCACGGCGCCACCACTAGGCCCATATCCGCAGTCGTTAGTGGAGGTGCTGCCCGGGGAGCGCACACAGTGGCCACCTGATGGTAGTGGAGCAGGAGTGTTGCCCCAGGAGCACACACTGCCGCCACCCGACGAGGAGGCAGAGGCGTGGCTCCGAGAGTGCGCACAGCTGGCCCCTGGCGGCACATTGGCGGTGCGGCCCGACGAGTGCGCGCAGCGGCCACCTGCCAGCAGAGTCGAGTCACCGCGTGAGGGGTGCACGCAGTCATCACCGGAGCGCACAGTCGAGGTGCAGCCCATGGAGTGTGCACGGATGTCCTCTAGTGGCTCTGCCGAGGTGCTGCCCGAGGAGGTGTCATTGCCGCTACCTGGCGGCGAGGCGTTTCTCCGAGAGGGCGCACGGCTGCCCCCTAGCCACACGGACCTGTTAGGCTCGCAGGCTCTCGACGTTGTGGCCGCGTCGCCCGATGCGGGGAAGTGGTGCGGTGTCCCTGATGCGGCAGGCGCAGCACCCACGAGGCGAGCGAGCCGTAGAGGGAGGCGAGCAGGTCGCCGCGGGAGGCGGGGAGCCCGTGGTAGGCGAGGCGTGGTCGAGCCATCGGCCGAGGCGTTGGACTCGACAGGCTTGCAGGCTCTCGGCGTCCAGGCCGCTTCGCCGGATGCGAGGAGGTGGCATGATACCCGGGTTGCGGCAAGCGCGACCCCCACGAGGCGAGCATGCCGTCGGGGGAGGCGAGCAGGTCGCCGCGGGAGGCGAGGGACCCATGATAGGCGAGGCGCGGTCGGGCCATCGGCCGAGGCATTGGACTCGACAGGCTCGCAGGCTCTCGGCGTCCAGGCCGTGTCGCAGGATGCGAGAGGGAGGAGCGATGCTCAGAGTGCGATAGGCGCGACCCCCACGAGGCGAGCATGCCGTCGGGGGAGGCGAGCAGGTCGCCGCGGGAGGCGAGGGACCCATGATAGGCGAGGCGTGGGCGGGCCATCGGCCGAGGCACTGGACTCGACAGGCTCGCAGGCTCTCGGCGTCCAGGCCGTGTCGCAGGATGCGAGAGGGAGGAGCGATGCTCAGAGTGCGATAGGCGCGACCCCCACGAGGCGAGCATGCCGTCGGGGAGGCGAGCAGGTCGCCGCGGGAGGCGAGGGACCCATGATAGGCGAGGCGTGGTCGGGCCATCGGCCGAGGCATTGGACTCGACAGGCTCGCAGGCTCTCGGCGTCGAGGCCGTGTCGCAGGATGCGAGAGGGAGGAGCGATGCTCGGAGTGCGATAGGCGCGACCCCCACGAGGCGAGCATGCCGTCGGAGGAGGCGAGCAGGTCGCCGCGGGAGACGAGGGGCCCGCGATAGAAGGCGGATAGCCTCACGTAGGAGGCGAGGGGCCCGTGGCACGAGGAGCTCAGTGGGTGTCGCACCGGACCCTAGTGGCGTTGCTGAGCCAAAGGCTGAGAGCATAGCGCTCACGAGCCTAGCTAAGGGTGTGAGCAAACAACTATCAGTTGCTCCATGCTCACATCCTTGCGCACTTGGGGAAGCAAACGCCA
>LGRX02006128.1:0-50831 GCA_001247695.2 Cymbomonas tetramitiformis
ACAGATACCCGGGCCGGGCGACTCATCCGGGCGGATGAGTCGCCCTTCAGCTTGGCGACTTTAGCAGAAAACCAATTTGCATGCATTTCGGTTGCAGGACTTACTTTTACCGCCTTCATTGAATGATGTGTTCAATTTCTCATGTCGCTGTAAGAGGTTATGTTCGTCGAATATTTCTAAACAAGACGTTAAGGATCTTCGCTCTGAATTCTGGACCTTGAACGCGGCATCTCCTAAAGAGAAAAGTCTTCAAGGAATGCAGAGACAATGGATCATATCTACCCTTAAAAAGTCGTCCGACTTTTCAGATCAAGATGCACCAGTTCTCAAATTTGCCATTGGCTCTCAGCGTGTGTGTCGCAAGTTTTATGAGAAATGTTTGCCGATATCTCATGGACGGCTGACGAAGCTAATAAAGGATTTATTTGCCGGAAGAAAACATAACAGGTAAACCAATTTACAGTTTTCATACAGGCTCCCATTCTTTGCATCAGATTCATTATAATATACATTTTTCCCTTTTCAGGCTGCACGGAAACAGCAAACAAGTGCAAGTACAGGGCTTGTCATATATTCCAAAAAACTCTCTAAAGGTTTCAGCAGCGAAAACCTTTCTGCAGAAGATTGCCAAAGAGCAAGGTCAACATCAACCGGACAAGAAAGAAACACATCTGCCTCAAGGAATGACAAAGCTTGACGTCTACGAAAAGTTTATCGAAGAGCTTCCAGCCTTTGGTTCTGAGAGATTCAAGGTCAGCGAGCCATATTGGTATACGATCTGGAGAAAACACTTCAAGTGGCTTAAGTGTCCGAAGATTTGCAAGTTCTCGGAGTGCAAGATCTGCTCGACCGCAAAGCTTCACAAGCAAGTCGCCCCGGCCGAAATGAGAGGTATGTTAGAAAGAAAACCCAATCTTGTTCATGAGAGGTATGTTCAGAAAGAAAACACTGCTTGTTCATACACGTGACCACTTACCTGAATGTGTTTGCGTTGCAGTACGAATCAAAAATCTTTTGCAAGCTCATCGACTGGATGCAAGGGCTGAACGGGAGAAGTACTACAAACACATTCAGAAATCCAGCGCAGCAAAAGGCAACGCGAAGTGGTGGAAATATACTACCATGATCATCGATGGCATGACACAACGTACCACACAATTGCCTCACTTTCGTCGAATGCCCTCTGGGGTCAAAGACAATAAGGCATTGATAGATACCCACTGCATGGGGATACTCATCGAAGGCATCGGTCGTTTTATGTAATTCAATTTCAGTCATAACTACTCTGACAACTCGAACTATCTTGCGAACGTCATACAGCGGGCAGTAGCACGAGTTCATGAGCATCGACGATCGGGTGGGCATCCGTTACCGGAAGTATTGTATCTATAATTGGACAATGTAAGCAGCAATAAGAGCCACTTCTTGATTGCTTATTGTGCCATGCTGGTCAAACGTGGGGTATTCCGCAAGGTGAAGATCAACTATCTGATCGTGGGACATACACACGAAAATATCGATCAGATGTTTTCAAGGTTTTCTGTGGCTTTGAGGAGGCTGAACGCTTGGGACATCGAGCATTTGATGGAGGTGGCTAGGAACTGCTTTAAGGATGGAGTAGTTCCGGAATGTCAACTGATCGATGATGTGCACGATGTCAAGGGCTGGATGCATGGATGCTATAACGAAGTGCGCGATGTCAGCTTCCAACATGCATTCAAGATTTTTTCTGGCCCCACAGGCGACGTGTTAGTGCAGGCGAAACGTTATTCATTCGATCCAGTCTGGCTTCCAAAGGAAGGTGGGGTGAAGGTATTTAAGCGCAGCCTGCCCGAGGGCTCACCATGCTTTGTCGAGCCTAAATCCATTAACGAATTGAGCGCACGGAAACAAGCGAAGCAGCTTGCGACTTCCAGGAAGTCTACGAGCAATCCATTGAAAGAGATCGAGGATCTTGTCATTCAATGCAAGAGGAATCTTTGCTTATGCATTCGAGGTAAGCACTGCACTGCTAGCGATTACGATTTGATTTGTCATATTTCAAATGTAAGTGGCCTTCTTAGTTTCTCGGGTTATGTTTTGCAGATGTCGCAACCACCGAGGAGGCTGAGCGGCTTCAATTTCTAGCCAAGCGCGCAAATACTTTTCTTGAAGGGTATGTTCAAATGCAACGTGACATTGCGGCAGGAACGTTCGAACTGAAAGAGAAGACAACGTGGGTGCTGCACGAGGCTCCCTTTGAGGTTACTGGACCCGTGATGCCTGCTCCTTCGGGTGGTTTGAGCGCGAACGGGCGAGATGCGGAAGTACCGATTGTCGATGAGCCAATGGCTGATACGAATGATATTGAACGTGGATACACGGATGCACAACTGGCTGATTACGTGCAGGGCCTTCGGGACTCCGTAGCGGTTCACGTGCGCCCAGTACATCGTCCTATCTACATCGGGGCACAAAAAAATACCATTAGAAGACGAGCTCGAGATCATCTTGCGCAATACATTCTGGGAGAAACTGACGACCCGGACTACGATGAGAGCTACAGCAAGATGAAGAAAGGTAGCATGGCTGTGTTGATTGCTCCCGAATCCGAGAAGACTGCCCGGACGGAATACCCGTTTCGTATCGCTCTGGGAAGGAGCCGAGGATGGTCGAGATATCTGTACCTTTGTGAGGTACAAGAGCAGCTGCTAAATGAGAAAGGTGAGAAATGTTTGTTGATGTGATTGCGCGCGCAACCTGCTTTTAACATCACAACGTTTTATGTCAATCTAATATCTCTTTTATCTTCTTTCCGGTGCATTCATTGCGACGTGCGGCTTAATTAACAATAGGCAAAATCGTAGCGCTTCTTAAAGGAGTCTTGCAAGATTATATCTTAAAGATTCTTCCAGGCGACTTTCTAATCTGAAACTGGACTCCCACGAGCGCCTCCCAAAAGGAGGCCCAGAATGCAGACTCCCGGCTTTCGAAGGAGAAGGCATCGAAACCTGAAAGTTTCCGGCTGCATCAACGTACCAAGCAGGTGGCGCCGTATACACCAAGCGAAGTATTAGTAGCATGGGACTGGGACACGGAAGAGGAGCGCCGAAAGATCAATGCAAGCACGCCGCGATGGATCCCGGGTGAGCAATATGACTTGTTGGTCAAACGAGTCATCGCCAGCGACATGTCAAAGAGCTTTGAGCCGCCCCAGCATAGAACACCCAAACTCTTACTGCGCGACGCAATCATGCCATTAGAGGATAAAGAGGATAAAGAGGATAAAGAGGATAAAGAGAACGCGGAGGCTGAAGAGGGTGAGAGTTCGGACGAGGAAGCCTCTTTGTCGTCCTTGTCCGATGATGACGACCATATGTGTGAATAACTCGATCAGTCCGATGAACTTGTATATAGAAGTTGTAAAACAATAGTATATATTGTGAATATCTAATGTTGAACTATCGTGGTATTACCACGTTTGATTTCCTTGCACTCATTTTACCTAATTCATTTTCCTTGCACTCAGATTGTTCGGACGCCCAAGGAATCCTTGGGAACGCGTATCACATGGATGGAACAAACACCACATGTCTGCATGGTCATATAAAACTTGCTTTCACGGCATCCCTGTTCTTTTTTTGCTTACGCTCACCATCCACCCACCTCCTACCAACATTCCAAGAACATGGACGCTCAGCGAATCAACCTGACGGTCGATCCGAAACATGTTTTGTTTTTATTGTTCTGCCCTTCATCCGTGCGAGGTACGATAGGAGAAGGCAAACGCAAAGGGATTCAGTTGCTAGAATGAGAAACGGCGAATGCCCAGAGTGTATGAGGAAGTATTTTGACCTTTGGGAGGACAAGAATCGGAGGAACCATTTATGGCATAAACATTTTCATGAGAGGCACGACCCCGTGTGGCGTCGAGCCTTGGAGTTAGAACCAATCCGTCCTTGGTTTCGTCTGACACGCCTTGGCCGCCATCTGTTAAAACTGCAGAGTCACCCGAATTTTCACCCCGACAATCTCGATTGATGACCAGGTATATGTTTCTTTGTTTGTTTCTTTCTTTCTTTCTTGAGCAGGATTGCCTTGCTATCATCCTAGCCACAAATTCTTATCCACCTGTGAATTCTGTGTGCCCGCAGATGATGACACCATAGAAGCCAGTAAAGATAGATGGCCAGGTATGTGTTTCGGACGGCCAAAGAATCCTTGGGAACACCTATCGCATGGATGATACAAACAACACATGTCTTCATGGTCATATAAAACCTGCTTTCACGGCATCCCTATTCATTTTTTGCTTACGCTCACCATCCACCCACCTCCTACCAACATTTCAAGAACATGGACGCTCAGCGAATGAAACTGACGGTTGATCCGAAACATGTATTGTTTTTATTGTTCTGCCTTTCATCCGTGCGAGGCACGATAGGAGAAGGCAAGCACATAGCGATGCAATTGCTAGAATCAAAAACGGCGAATGCCCAGAGTGTATGAGGAAGTATAACAGGCCTATGTGGCATAAACATTTTGATGAGAGGCACGACCCCGTGTGGCGTCGAGCCTTGGAGTTAGAACCAATCCGTCCTTGGTTTCGTCTGACACGCTTTGGCCGCCATATGTTAAGCACGCTTTGGCCGCCATATCCTAAGCATTTGCTCGATTATCTCGATCTCGAATGATGGCCAGGTATATGTCTTTCTTGAGCAGGATTGCCTTGCTATCATCCTGGCCACAAATTCTTATCCACCTGTGAATTCTGTGTGCCCGCAGATGATGACACCAAGCTCCTCGCACACACATCGCGGTGCATTGGCTACTTTGAAGAGGCACACGTAGAATAATAACAATAAGAATAACACATAGTCTTCGATATGCAACGAGGTTGTGTCATTGTGAGATGACCTTTTGACAATAGTAGGGTGAGATTTGTACTTTTTATGTAACATGTCTTACGTTGGTTTGTAAAATGTCACGCATTATAAAGCCTGCCTATATCTTCATCAGCATTCATTTCTCGCTTTCGCTCACGATAGACCCCACCTCCTACCAGTGAGCGACACACCCAGATGCCAGACTACTACATTGTCCTTTTCCGTTTTGTGCTTCCCGCCATCCGGGAAAGACGCCGTTCCCGCGAGGAATGCTTTTTGCACGCATGGGTAGAAGAACGATTTCTGTGGGCCCTTGAAACACGAGTACGCATTACATGCCCCGATATCCCTGGCACATTTACCTCAGAAATCATTGTGTTTCCTGTGACACTTGCGCGGTTTTTTTTTTCATCCTCGGAGAATTGTGAACGACGACGTCGGCGGCTTGAGAGTCAATGAGGCGTCCTACTTTAATCGGACTAGCTGGATTTCCGGTATGAATTTGTATCGCAGTTTTAACGAACTCCACCGACGATGGTTATATGATCACCATTGGGCCTGGTGCAACGGTTGGTTTCGCAACCTCCTTGACTATGACGCTGGTGGTAACGAATTCGTCTATGATCGTGTATACGACCGGCCCTTTTGCGATGATTGCGGAAGGTCAGATTCACTTGTTATGCGAGTGACTTACCCACATCGATACATATGTGTCGACCGCGCGAGTTGCGAGTTCTGGCAGGATACCGATGATACCGAAATCCCAGAGTTGCTGTCCTCCGACTCCGACTAAGGTATAAATAAAGCTCGATACCTCTTACACAGCCTTCATTTCTTGCTTTCGCTCACCATCGTGCCACCCCTGCCACCTCCTACCATTCTGAGAGCCACCCACCTGATGACAGCCCACGACCACTTTCTCCTTTTCAGATGCGGCACAGAGGTCACCTATAGAAGTGTTGCTAGCATTACGAAGCACGATCGAGGTCTTACTGACAACACCTTCGACTAGACGTGAAGAATTACAATCGCTGACCGTCTACACGGATGTGCCCGACAAGTGCGAAATCTCTAAGTTTGAAGATAGGCTGCAGCGGCACGCGTTCGCTTTGAACAATCTCGACTTTGGGAAGCCCGCATATCATCACAGCATCTGGAACTGTGCTATGCTCGCCACTCCCTTATGGGACCTAAGAACTAAGACCTCTCACTCTCTTGGGTCCCATATTATATAGATTTCGCACTTGTCGGGCACATCCGTGTAGACGGTCAGCGATTGTAATTCTTCACGTCTAGTCGAAGGTGTTGTCAGTAAGACCTCGATTGTACTTCGTAATGCTAGCTACACTTCTATAGGTGACCTCTGTGCGGTCATAATGTCGTCGTGATCTCGAGTTTCTGACGCATAACTCCTGTCATTCATTTGCCTTTGCAGGACCATCTGTTACCGGAAGCATTAAAAGGTGTACTTTCGTTTCCGTGTCGTTGCAAGCGATCATGGCCTGGTGCAACGGCTGGTTTCGCAATCAAGTTACCTATGATGGAGATGACAATATATTTTATGCTCGCTTATACACCTGGGCTTGTTGCCATGATTGCGGTTCTCAAAGCACAGTTCTTGAATAATGTAATAATGTAATAATGTAACATACAATGATTATAAAAAATGTGAAGATCGGGGTTCTTATACCATTGCTTGTACCATACACGTGACTTATGATATTTTTGTTGCCCGCATCGAGAAGAATTGTT
The DNA here is from genome assembly GCA_001247695.2 of Cymbomonas tetramitiformis. Classification (NCBI taxonomy): domain Eukaryota; kingdom Viridiplantae; phylum Chlorophyta; class Pyramimonadophyceae; order Pyramimonadales; family Pyramimonadaceae; genus Cymbomonas; species Cymbomonas tetramitiformis. The sequence continues at coordinate 6,618 of LGRX02006128.1, forward strand.
TTCTAGAATAGATGGGTGGTGGCTAAAGCCACCGATTGAGATTCGACCATCAATTCAAATCAAGACGAGTCATCCGCCGACAGTCGACAAGGTCAGTGCAGATGTACCCGTCGCCAATACGGGTAAGATCCATATCAACGCGTCGGCATCGACTGCAGGCAGGCCTCATAGACAACTCGTACCGCGACGGGTAGATCCATTGAGGATCTGCATGCTCGTTGTAAAAGCCGTTGTACCAGGCCCAATGATATTCACGAAGCCATCGTTTTTTGAAGTCGTCGAAATCGATGTAGTCTAGCCGGAATCTGAAGTTGTTTGACATGCCAGGTCCTTGCCAATGGAACCCTTCATCATCGTAATATGGGGCTTCAAAGTTGAAGGTAGGGAATATCTGCAAGAAATTTCCCCAATCACGAACATCCCCCCAATCGACTTCGAGCAGATCACGTAATTCATAGAAATAGTGAGCCAAAGTTACAGGTATCCAAACATCACCAAACATGCCCGAAAACGTCAAAACTTGTTCTTCCAACGCCCACAAGAAACGTTCTTCGACCCATGCCTGCACAAAGTATTCCTCACGCAATTGACGCATTTTCCGAATGTAAGGAAGAACAATCCCAAACAGGACGTAATGGGTATCCGCCATTCTTGATAATGCAAAGATGAAGCGGTGTGTCTTCCAGGAAGAAATGGAAAATGATCCTCCTAAAGGCCTCAAGCGATTTAAATATTGCCAAGGAGGGCTTGGGCCTCTCAAGGTGAATGCCGCAAACCAATAGGATGAAACCAACAATCACAAGATTGGCCAAGATAAGATTGGCGCGGACAAATGTTGGCCCAAGATTGGCGCGGATTGCGAGTTCTGGCAGGATACCGAAGTCCCACAGTTGCTGTCCGACTCCGACTCCGACTAAGGTATAAAAGCTCAATACCTCTTACTTAGCCTTCATTTGCTGCTTACGCTCACCATCGTGCCACCCCTGCCACCTCCTACCAGAGAGTGAGCGACGCGCCTCTGCAAACTCGTGATGCCTCCAGTGTTAAGGTTTGGTGTGCATCGGAATCGTGCCAGTATCGATGTAGATGCCATTCATCGCCATGTGATGGTGCACATGCCATGCCCCGAATGCAATTTGCACCAGTGGACTTTGACAACGATGGCAAACCGCCCTGTCCGCCGCCCGCCGATGCCTCACAGGCATGATCTGATAATGGCTATGTGGCGCTTTACCCGACGAACTCGGTTTTATCTGTTTTTTGAATTGGTAGAGCCGGAACGCTATCCCGATCGCGCTGAATATGCACGGGGTGAAGCGTGGATGACTCCGCGATTAATGGTCGACGTTGTACGCCTATTGGTCTGTTGGTACCAGAATGACGAAACGACACCTTTCGACGAGTACTGTATCAGTTGCGATTGCCTTAGTTGAGCAGGTATAAAAGCTCAATACCTCTTACTTAGCCTTCATTTGCTGCTTACGCTCACCATCGTGCCACCCCAGCTTGACACTAGCAACTAACAACTGACCACGCTCAGGCAAACTCGTCATGAAATGCGATTATTGTGACCTTCCTGCAAACGTTCGCATATGGTTTAATGCTGGTTCGCATCTTGTTGCGATAAATGAGCATACCGAACATTTCGCGTGTATGCGTTGTTCTTACGAAATATTCATGTGCGAGGAAGCAATGGACGACGAAGACGGAGTATACTGGGAGCTGATAGATTAGTAGATCATTACTTTCCGGCGTCTGAAAGGCGTGGAATGAACTAATTCGAGATCGCTTGCCTGGTAGCAACTTACGTACTTTGCAATGTAATAGTAACGCTATGATATGTTGTACGACCAGCTGACTTATGGGGTTTTTCCCAAAATTTGGATTTTTGTGAGAAAAAGAAACCTGTTTTTTTGCACTTTCAGGAATATTTTTGGTTGACTTTGTCCCTATTTTTTTTGGGTTTGCCCCGTTTTTTTTTTCTTATTCCAGGCATAAAACAGCCTACAACCGCTAGCTCACCAACTCGAGTTTACGGCGCTTGCCCGGACTTCTCTTAAATAAAGAACAAACGCGGACTAAAAACATTAAACGCGCAAACCCTTAAACACCTAGACCGAACAATTAAAAGTCTCACGAAAACATGCCTTCCGTTTACAAGTTTGTTGACTACTTTGTTGCCGGACCTCATGACCGGGAGATGATTGCAACCCACCGCATTCAACACTTGCGCTGCAATGATTGTCAGCTTGAGCAGTGGCGCCTTTCGACTCATTACAACGTGCGCAACATGGAACGTGGAAGAAGAGACGCCGGGTTCGCCAGTTGGCGCTTCGTTCGTCGCACCCGGTCTCTTTTAGTTTTTGAATTGATGGCGCGCGATGGAGAATACCCCGACCGTGCTGGTAACGAGTGGATTACACCGCGGACCATGATTGTCCCTGCAGACATTCCTGGCGGGACTCCAGGCTCTCATTGGACGCTTTTTTATATGCTCGATTGTCCCCGCCTCTGGACTCAGCCGACCTGTAACTGTTGTAGGCCGTTCAGTAACTCTGAACGTTTTAAGCAACTCGGTACCGCATGCAGTTGTGAGAGGTCCGGTCTCATTTAGTTTTTAAATTGATGGAGCGCGATGGAGACTACCCCGACCGTGCTGGTGACCTTTATAGTTTGTAGATAAACTTTACATTCAGCCACTAGTCTTTCGTATATTAAAAGTTGTCGTCATTGAGGACTGATATATTTTATGTGCTTATTTTCTTGCCGTAGAAAAGTGTGTAAGTGTTTATTCTTGAAGTTTTAGGGACGAGTGTGTGCACATCTCGAAGCTTGCCGTCATCCATGAAACAAACCTTTATAACACGCTGATTCAACTTACACCCTAAATGTGCTAAAGCAAATATTTCCGTCATCGATTATAAATAAACTTTTCGGTCTTAGCATCACATGAAATATAAAGCTTGAAATCGATATTCAAAACAAACTTACCGGCGCGCATGTTTTGCCTCTAGAGTTTAACACGACTTCACCTTTTCTTGTGCCCTTCGCCCCATCGCCTACTCGTCTTCGTGCATTGACCAACTACGTTCTCCATTGGTTTTTCACGTGCTTTCGCGGACCACTACTAACCACAAGTCCGGGTGGCCGGCCCCCCCAGTTAGGTTCAAAACATACTTCTTTCCCCGCCAAGATCCCTAACTAACTTTCACTAACTTTCGATGTTCTACTTCACGTTTGTCACTTTCATCTTCGGGTACGGCTCATCCAATCCAAGATCCCCCACATGGCGCTGCGCGCAGCAGAACACCGCGTGAGATAAATAGTGCACCGCGCTCATGAAGTTTGCACGCTTCATCTCCACGCCGATGAAAGCGCGTCCCATGCGAAGCGCTCCAATCCCAGTGGTTCCTGCGACACACCTAATATCTTTCAATACCCCGGCGTGTCCCTCGCGGCAAAGCCAATGCATCCACAATGACACGCACCACTTCCCATGAACGGGTCCAACACCACCATGTCGATGTCGGTTGTGTACCGCTCCACCAACAGCTCCATGAGCTCCACCTTCTTCTGTCCCACCACCAAGGTCTTGCCATGCTCTTCGCAGGGCTTGCCGCCCTTCAAGCACCCCACTACGGCGCAATCGTGATTGAAGGTATCCTGCATTTGAACGGCTCGGAAAGGTCGTGCCTGATGTTCTACCTCGTTCTCAACGATTTCCTTCCTCTGCTCCTCATCCATTTGCCTGAAGCTGACTTCCCAGCTCGCAGCCAGGTGGCTTTCCAAGGCCTTCTCAAAAGCCTTCACCTCTTGGTAACTTAGGGCACGCAAAATGTTTCCAGTCCAACAATTCACCGGGTAATAATCAAATGAAATGTCCTTACATTGCTGCCCCCTGGTTTGGATGCTGGTCTTGAAGTCCAACTTCGGAGCCTCCAGCTTCCGTGCAAAAGTCGTGTACTGGTGTCCCAAGGACTTTGGCGTGTTCGTGAAAGTCGCGTTGTTGCGGTTCCCCTCCGTCACGATGTACCCCGGCATTGTCTTGTACACCTGTGATCCTTCCCCCCTTTTCCCTCCCTTTCAGAAACATACCAAAAAAGCAAAAATAAAAGGGTGCCTTCAAAGCAACAAGTGTTACATTGATCATACCGGATGCTTCAACGCCTTCCAGCCCGCCTCCAAAGCTCGAAGGGCTTCACTGTCGCCTAAGGCACACAAAATGCTGTCTCCGTCCACCTTCCCCAGATCGGCGTATTTATGAACCTCAGACATGCCATTGTTGTTCGCGCACAGCTCGTCCAACTTGACTGCGAACGCATTCCAATCCACCTTCGTGTTGTACCCGGTCTTGCTCTCTTGGCCCCACGGAACATCCGTGATGACCGCCGCCACACAAAACTTATCTTCCGCCGCGTTGTGCGTGATGACGTCCATGGCCCCGAGAGCTTCGCCCAAGTACAGCTGCAACAGCGGGATGCCTTGGGAGTTCATGGCAACCGATGTCAACATCAACAACTTCTCAGAATCGTCGTGTCCGTGTTGATGGATTAACTCCAAGATGTACTCCACCTTCTCATCCTTCAACTTGGTGCCCTTCGTCTTCTTCGTGTTCTTCACCGGTACCACCTTCGGCACCTCCACGGACACAATGTTGTGCACATGATGCCGTACACCAGGCTTCAACGCCTCCTCATTCATCTTCAAGAACTGCCCAATTTCAATGCTCTCCTTCACCGGTCCCTTCTGCTGCGTTCCATTTCGCAGCGTCCCGCCTGTCATCTTCCATTGTCGCAACCCTTCGTAGTCCGGGTTCCCTCGCGACACCCCGACCCAAGGCTTCATCCATTCCGCACAGGGGGCCGGGCCGTCTTCCATGCCATGCACATCCTTCTGTTTCTGTTCATCCAACTCACGCCGCTCCTTGTCGCAAATCCAAGCCGCGTAAGCGGCATCCTCCTCCTCAAAGGCCTGCAACTCTTGACGCAGCTTCCCCATGTCCGCCATCTTCTTACCTAGAGCCTGTTTCTGCTTCTTTCCTCTTGGGATATGTCGCCCCGCGTCCTCCTCCGCAAACCAATCCGCCACTTCCTGTCTCTTCCGCTTCCGATCTTCACGTGTTTCACGATCCTCCTCCGACTCCTTTTCAAAGTCAAACTTTGCTTCCTCCTCCTCATCGTCCTCCTCTTCCTCTTCGTTCTCCTCCTCATCCTTCTCCTCACCATCTTCCTCACCATCCGGTTCCTCACCATCTTCCTTACCCTTGTCTACCTCCTCACCCCCTTCGCCTTCCTCGTCATCAACATCCCCACCCGACGCACCTTACTGCTTCTCTTCCTCTTCCTCGTCAACATCCCCACCCGTGTCACCAGCAGCAACTTCCGCAAGGGTCCTGACGCCACTCTCCTGAGCCTCCGCAGCAGTCTCCTCCCACTCAACCAGCTCGCTGTGCTTCTTCAACAAGTCCTGCACGACTTTCGGCTCGACATCCCGGTTCAGGCGAGCCAAGTTACTTGTCTTGGAGCAAGTCTCGTTGGCGTCGAAGAAAGTACCATCGTGCCTATAAACAAAAGTTTAACACCCATCACCTTTCCGCATGAAAAAATAGTTCAAGGTTTTAACCAAACCGTGGTAGGTGGACTTACTTTCCGGCGCTCGAGTCCTCCAAGAACTTGGACGCCTCGTCCGATTTTTTCGCCTTCCCCTTGCCGCTTTGAAGCTCTAGCTGTGTGCGGACTTCTTGACGAAGCAGCACAAACGAGCACAAGTCCGTGAACGCGCGTGTGGTTCCGATGAAGCCCAGAGTCGCGCATTGCTGCTTCTTCTTGAGGTGGAGCTCGCCACTCTCGTCCTTCACGGAGAACTTGACGTTCTCGTTCACCTTGAGGAAAACCTGAGACATGTGTTTGTCTTTAGGCGGGATGGTTGAATATAACATAATAAAATAAAGTCCGGCATCGGCCGTGCCTGATATCTCTGTGTCGGATTAAGACGCTGGAACTCCTTGTTGTCGTACAAGGAGTTGAAGCCGTAGGGGGAATCCTTCCCCAAAGCTTCGCAGTTCTCGCGAAGCAAGGCCTCCAGCCGCTCGTCGGGCCCGATCACCTTTTCGTGGATGTGGGCCATCCTCTTGAAGAACATCAACGAATATAAAGAAGGGTCGATGTGAGAGAATAAAACAACCAGCTTCCCTGGTTTGGCCACGGCCTTGTCAATGGAGGACATCAGCCATTTGAAGGAGGTGTAATCGTCGAAAAAAGTCTTTTTCTTAGACCCCTTCTCGTTCTGCACGATGCGTGAGAGTGCGAGGCATGTAACCTCCTCCTTCGTGATGTCCTCCGACACCACGATGGCATTGCACTCCAGAAACCTTTTGTCCCGGGCCTCCAGTTTTTTCCCGCCTACCACGGCGCCATCTTGGAAGGCACGAGTGAAAAACTCGTGCCTTCCATGTCCATCGATGGCGATGTAACTCTTACTGAAAACAGAAACACACACAGCACGCCATTTAAAACGACAAAGAACACGGTTCAAGGGTTAGAGAAACTATTTATAAAAAAATATATAAAGTGTTTACTTTAGCTTAAGCTACCACTGACTGTCTAGCATCCACAGAGGACATTGCATCCTACGTCTTTTCGCGTTGCGCTCAGCGTCTTTTTTATTCTTGAGTCTCCTCTTAGCTACTGCCACATCTGGAACATTATACCAGCCAAAGGGAACACGGTTCTTGCTGCAAGAATCTTCCTCATCTTCTGAGGATTCATCATCTACAAGAAAAACTCGCTCGGACACCGCATGTTCTTCGTGCGAGCAGGAGTCCTGAAGGGAGTCAGTAGACCTGCAGCATGAACAGCAAATAAACAGCAAGAAAGTCACCATGCAAAACCAAGAAGAGTTCAAGCACTAACCTTTTTTGGCTGAAGTTTAGAAAAGAGTTCATCGATGAACGCTTTTTAAAAAACAGTGCTAGAGCCAACACGCGCGGCGGGGGCCAACACGCGCGGCGGGTCCCAACACGCGCGGCGGGGGCCAACACGCGCGGCGGGTCCCAACACGCGCGGCGGGGGCCAACACGCGCGGCGGGTCCCAACACGCGCGGCGGGTCCCAACACGCGCGGCGGGGGCCAACACGCGCGGCGGGTCCCAAGGTGTTCCCTTACATTGCCAGTCTGTGTGATTGGCCGACCAGTGTCCTTTGACGCAGCACGGGCAGGTTCGTATGCTCACCGATTGAGGGCATATTGGAGTAACCTGTTCCAGAACTATCAGTTTCGCTCTGTGATGGGCAAGGTGGCGCGACCGGAAGGCCGGGTCGTATCATCGATCTTATGCAAGGGCTGGCAGCCCAGGCCTGTGGTGAGGACAGATTGCACGCCTCACTATGTGGTGAACGTGGTGGGAGAATCATTGAGGGCTCTTCCTACTATCATGGCGACGCAAGGGTCCAGGGCGTTTCGATGGCTATTACCCTTCGGGTGGCTTAAGCCACCCTACTAACAGCGATTTAGGGTGGCTTAAGCCACCTTAACGTTTTCAATTATTGCGGGAGCTATCGGTACCGGAAGCTAGATTTTTTTAGCTCAAAATGACGGCGACATTGTCTTCTTTTAGACACGATGTGCACTATTAGGCGAGCCCAAGTTCCCGGTGAGCAATTTTGGGAAGTATCCAAGAGGGTGCAATATTTAGTAAAATTTGAGCGATTTTCCCGGTTTTTTGCATACCCATGCTACGTCAACCGAGATTTTGAGGGTCAAGATGACCTCGGATCAAACTTTTGGCAAGACACTGCAGAAAGAGCAGCTCGAGATCTTGACAACATTTTGAAAGCGTCTTAGAGGAAGCCCCCGGTGAGCTAATTAGCTTAAGGTGGCTTAAGCCATCTTAAGGAAAATTGGGAAATACCCACCCTACTTCAACCGAGATTTTGAGGGTCAAGACGAACTCAGATCAAACTTTTGATAAGACACTGCAGAAAGAGCAGCTCAAGATCTTGACGACATGGGTCTCCAAGTTTTGAAAGCACCGCCGAAGAAGCCCCCATGAGCCCTTTAAGTTAGGGTGGCTTAATTAAGCCACCTTAAGCTGCGGGTAATAGGCATCGAGCGTCGAGAATGGGCACCGTTGTTCGCAGCGTTGGTGCGGACTCTGAGGAGGAATCCCGAGAGGTGAACCTCGATGAGAAATCGCGAGCCATGGGCTACAGCGCGAACGAGTTACGCATGGCTGATGGCCTGAGTGAGGAAGAGCTGGCAAGCATTTTGGGCTTGGCTATGGACCGCATGGCTATGGAGCTATTGATGGCGGTTGCAGAGGCGAGCAGGAAGGGACTAACTCACAGCGAGGAGTCCCCGGTGGCGGAGAATTCCCCAGGACAGCCTATCGCTGTAGATAACAACTGGACAGACCATGCGAGGTCGGACCTTCAGCAGAGACAAGCTTTGCTGGCGAAGTGGGTTGGAAATTCGAGCGCATACACTCAGCAGGTGGCAAAGACTATGCGTCACCGTGACTGGGAAGAGAAGTTACAGACAATGTGCTCGCAAGGGCAGAAGGGTGCGCAAGGCATCGGTGCGAAGCGACAGAGCTCGAGCACTAAGAAGAAGCAGTGGCAGCTTTACGCCATTGATCAATACCGTCAAAGGCACAAGAGTCACTTTGCGAAAGAGGGTGGAACTCAACCAGCACGCGCCGAAGTGCCAGCTTGGAGTCCACTTGGTGAAAAAAAGGAGATGAGGTTTCCGAGGCTCACATGCACCACCAGACTCACGAGCTTGGTGGCCAGTGTCGCTGAACAACATGCCGACCGAGATCAGCATCGAGACATACACGACGATGAGTGGTGCCTCAGGTGACTGAAGTCCAAGGGCAGCGTGGAGCTGCCGGAGGACGAAGTTCGTCGAGTGAAGAGGCGCGCAGCGCGACACCGGTGGGATGAGACCACCGATGAGGTCTACATGATCACGTTATCGGGCAAGGAGGTAAGAATTCCGAAGCCTGCTGACCGTTTGGCATTGGTCAAGGAGTACCACGCCAGGACTGGTCATTGGGGCATAATACGTACCCAACACCTTCTATGGCAGCGACATTGGTGGGCTGACCTAAAGAAGGACGTGGAGGCAGTGGTCACTCAGTGTGAGACATGCCAGCGGGTGAAGACCCATTACGCAAGCAAGAGAAGAGGCAGTCTTGTCCCCCTTGGAGATTGTATCGTTCATGTATCGTTGGTCACTGGACTTGGCGTGGCCTTCAAGAAGAGTGACGAGGTCAGGCAACAGCAGGCAGGGTGCTCATCATGACCGAGCACTACACCAGATTTATAGTCTGCGTACCCACCCCCAACAAAGAAGCAAGCACCATTGCGCAGCTGTTCCGCGTTGAGCTTCCGAGATTGATAGCGGGGGTGTGCCAATCCCAGCCGCCGTAGAAACCAAGTCCTAGGGGGGGGGCGCTCACCCCCCAAGGGTAGAATGCAAGTCCTAGGGGCGGGTTCTGAGCACAGCCCCTTGCCTCAGAATAACTCTAGTGTTCAACGAAAAAGTCGGGAACGATGTTCAAAAATTCGCGCCTGCGGCGCATAATAATATAACATGTGAGGCGATAGCGCGGGGCACTCCCACCCCCACCATCCTTGCGTGACTAGTCCGCGCCCGTGATGGTGGTATCGTGGGACACTCCCGCCCGCCCCACGTGCGCGATGGTGGTATCGTGGGACAATCCCGCCCGCCCCACGCGCGCGATGGTGGTATCGTGGGACACTCCCGCCCGCCCCACGCGCGCGATGGTGGTCTCGTGGGACACTCCCACCCGCCCCACGCGCGCGATGGTGGTCTCGTGGGACACTCCTGCCCGCCCCACGCGCGCGATGGTGGTCTTGTGGGGCACTCCTGCCCGCCCCGCGAGCGTGATGAGGGTATCGCAGGGCACTCCCGTCCCCCGCGAGCGTGATGGTGGTATCACAGGGCACGTATCGTGGGGCACTCCCACCCGACCCGCGCGCGTTATGGTGGTATCGTGGGGCACTCCCGCTCGCCCCGCGCGCGTTATGGTGGTACCGTGGGGCACTCCCGCCCGCCCCGCAGTGTGCGCGAGTGCAAGTTCTCTGTCGATTCAGAGTGGATTCGCCACGTACTAATGTGAAAGTTGTTTTAGTTATGTGTGTCAAGCATAACTCAGGATCACAACTCCGTCCACCTCAGTAGATGTCTCCGGTAGCTTCGGATTACTGACCATAAGATCCGAATGACAAACCACGGTCTGGCAAAGGTAGCATTAGCAGTTTTTCACAGATATCGGTATCCGCATATGCGTATCTGTGTAATGGTATGATTTGTACAAGGCTCACTACACCTCAGCAAGGAAGGATCAATTCCTGCTCCTGTCATATCAATTTGATGCAGGGTAAAAATGTTAGGGATGTAACCCTGCAGTTCTCGGGATGCAGTTCTGCAGTTTTTGGGATGCAGCCCTGCAGTTCTTGGGATGCAGCCTTGCAGTTTTTGGGATGCAGCCCTGCAGTTCTTGGGATGCAGCCCTGATTATTATTCGGTCGGCAATTATTGGCAAAAGTCATCGGCTATCAGCTTTTGACTCAGAAGCCACAATGTTATAGAAGCTGCGACCTATAGTGACCATATGCGGCCTTATATATACGACTGATCGACGAAAACCCTTGGGTACATGTTTCCACAGTCTTATATAGTTATGCGGCAGTTATGCCTTCAGCATACGGAGACAATATGATTATGTGGAACTTATAATCCCACTTAGGGCTGTTCCATTTATTGTCGCAGGGTTGATAGGTGACGCCTGAACACACCCCCACCTCCCCAGCGGACATTACCATGCGGACATTACCATGAAGGACCCCCCCCTCCCCAGCGGACACGTTTGACGGGGCACCCCACCTACCCAGCGGACAAATGTTGGACCCATCGGACAACGGGAGATACTCACCTAGACATCGATGTATGTATGTATCTATGTGCGTAATTATGTATGTATATATTATGCGTGCATCTATGTTTGCACCTGGACGAATATCTGATTTCATTCCATGCCTACTTACACCAAAACGGCGCGCGTGCTTCCATCGGTGTATAATGAAGATAATTAGTACCGGTAAAATCAAATAATTTAACAATACGAAATTAAAATCTTGTACCGGGAGGTACGAGCAGAGGGGTTGCATGCTACAGAGATCTGGTTGCATGCTGCCGACGAGTGGTTGCATGATACAGATGCCTGGTTGCATGCTGCGTATGCCTGGTTGCATGCCACAGATGTCAGGTTGCATGCTACAGAGGCCAGGTTGCATGCCACGGAGGCCAGGTTGCATGCTACAGATGTCAGGTTGCATGCTACAGAGACCAGGTTGCATGCTACGGATGTCGGGTTGCATGCCACAGATGCCAGGTTGCATGCGACGGAGGCCAGGTTGCATGCTACAGAGGCCAGGTTGCATGCTACAGAGGCCAGGTTGCATGCTACAGATGTCTGGTCGCATGCTACAGAGGCCAGGTTGCATGCGGCAGAGGCCAGGTTGCATGCTACAGAGGCCTGGCTGCATGCCACGGAGGCCAGGTTGCATGCTACAGATGTCTGGTTGCATGCTACAGAGGCCAGGCTGCATGCCACGGAGGCCAGGTTGCATGCTACGGATGTCAGGTTGCATGCTACAAAAACCATGTTAAAGCAAGGAATGCCAAAAGTCTTCGAGTGCAAGATGCTCCCACGCACTTGAAGGTCTGGCTGCAGGCGTTTTGGACAGCTCCTGTTGAACAGCGTTGAGAAAGACACGACGTGTTGCCATGCGCTTAAATATCTTCTTCAGATCTTCACTCTTCAAAGTCAAAGCAGTCCTTACGCTGGGCGACCGCCGTTCCAATAGATCGATAGAGCTGACGCCATCATTCTTTTCGTGAAACGTGTCGTCGCCTAGCTTGCGCAAAGCCCATATACGCAAGCGAAAAGCGGATATGGCTACAGGTGAGAGACCAAGCTCGTCTAAGTCCTCATCGGGAATGTGACCTTTCAGGATCTTAACTGTAAAGCCTTCATCTACGAAGGCAGCAACGTGTGGGAGCAACAGTCCACTGCCAAGCACGCTCGCCACAGTCAACGCTTGCGACATCACGATTGTATCGCAGTTGTCTCTAGGTTATGCCAAAATACTCCCAGCTTTAACCTGAGTATATCTCAACGATTAGTGTAAAAGTACAGTTAAATTTGATCTTTTGCCAGCAAAATATTGGATGATGTGTCGACATTTAGGCATCTACCATCTAGCGTAGGCAACCAGCGCAGGCACGATATAACACTCTCAACAAATCTGACGCGAGTGGCGCTATCCACGTTGCGGCCCTCCGCCGCCCCCCGTCCGGACAAGTGGCGCGTCGCACGCACCCTGCGGACAGGTGACCGATTTTCAGCACCGTCCCCACCTCCCCAGCGGACACTGTCACCTGTCGACCCCACCCCCCCAGCGGACAACAAGACCTCTCGACCCCACCCACCCAGCGGACAAAAAATGGAAATCCTACCCCCCCCTGCGACAATAAATGGAACAGCCCTTAAGTTGCATCATGATAAATTTATCCAGGTGTTAATAAGTGTTCAGGATTTGATAAGGGGTTGACGCCCCACAGGCCAAAGGTCATTGTCTCATAAGGCTCGCCTCAAGTGTGCGGCTTTGAGGAGCAGCGTCTCGGCGAGGCACAGGCATGATGCTTCCTTGACCACGATGGAGCTGGAAATGAGAATGCTCAAGATACCCGAAGACACGAAGGCTTTTTGTTGGTCAGAGTTGCTGTCTAGATGCTTAACCTCGATGGGGTTGCATTCGGATACAAACTGTGCAACCATACATGTGACTTATGCATTGGTGTATGACTTTGATGAATTGTCTCTTGTCATGAACCTGGAAGGAATGACGGGCAAATAGCTAGAGTGGCGGATCTCACTCACTCGGCTTTGCTGTTATGGAATTCGATGCCTGAATGGCACAAATGGCAAGACTTTGGCTTTGATGTTTCCCTTCAGACACTGGCAACAACTTGTGCGCCAGCTTCTCTTAGATTTGGGGGAAAACCATGGATCAGCAATTCATCAATCAAACCACATGTTACCAAGGCTGATTCAACGAATCCTTTAGCTCTTGAAATTCAACAATCAGCATCTCAGGCTGTTGACGTCAAAGGGATGGTCGTAAGCTTACAAGTTAGCTTATTCAGATTTAAAAACCATCGTTCTACTATGGCAGTGCCCTTCATATAATATGATAGAGCCGGAGAAATATGCATATATGATTTCTTCATAATGAACTTCATGTGTCAGTAAGTCAAATAAAGACTTCATTTGATGCTTCAATCGGCATGATGTACCGTGTCATCAAACTTTAGGACTGCTACACACAGATGCTGGAACTTTTCATAAGATTTTTAATCTTCCTAGCAAAATCACAATGATGTAAAATCAAAATGATGTAAATCAATTTGTGGTAGCTGTATGAAGAATGAATGAATCTATACTCCTTCCTCCCCCTTTAAAAAGAGGTGTATCAAACCAATCAGATGGTGATGGAGAATGCTATTCAATCATTATGTTATGTGAAAATGGTTTGATAGAAAATCAGACTGAGATTACTCATCGAATGCTTTCGAGGTAACAATGTCAATATGAACACCGATTCTCTCTGCGTCATACCGGCAATATGCCTGACGTTTTTGAATGTGGCAAATGCCAGATGATGTCAAATGTCCAATGTCAATTCACTATGATTCAATATGCAGTTTTTGGGTTGCAGCCCACATACATTGTTGGTTCAGGGTCAATAGTGTGCCAAACTTAGACAATGTTTCCGAATAATGATTGTCATAATGAACAATGAAATCAGTGATGGTACCGAAGTTGACTTTGGTATCGAAGCTAATGGAGAGTCAATCAAGAAGTGTCTGTAATGACAACAACTTAGTACAAGCTGTATTTTCGTACTTGATGAATGGCTGGTATGTCATTTCATTATAACTAGAACATGGCATTGCCTAGTGATATGTATATCTTCTTCAGTACATGATCACTTATCTCAATGGTACCTATTTTATTTTTGGGCATACCTTATTCAGAATCTTGGTAACCATATGCAGATTGCGGGTTCGAGTCCTGACATGGCTTTTTCCAAGACTTCGTGGCCTAATGGACGAGGCGACAAATTTCTAAACATTCCAGAATGAGCTTTCAAAGGGTCTTAATTCCTCAATGAAGCATGCGTGTCTTACGTGCCAAAATGATATGAAACCACAAGTATGATGTCAATCTATATGTGGATGGTTTATACCATTGTATGCTATTCCACAAATAAGCAGTGATGCCAGAATAAAAATTTTGGACAATTGCAACTCAGTACAAACCCGAGTGCATTCAAGTCCACTTGAATGCTCAGAATCTGAATCTAATGTACTTTCTATTTGCACAGGATAGAATATATTTTCTATGTGATTCTGGATTCAGGAATTAGAGTCAATGAAAAACTCCTTTCCTATTTCAGACGATGAAACCTTTACTCCCTTAGGTGCAATACCTTGTCTTAAGGAATAGTCATTTTTAATACAAGTTTCAATCGATTTTTTTTTCAAATCTGTCACTTTTATGATGATCAGACTGGTCAATTTTACAGCATAACCCACTTCCCCTTGCTGAAGGAGATGACTTCTGTCATAGGGCGGTATGTTGGCTGTTTTCATATGACACATGGAAAACACGAGTGACTCTTGGAGAATTTCGGGATAAATATCCTGAATTGGCTGACTATGCCCAAGAATGACCGAAGAGATTTCTTGCCATCTTTAGCCATATGGCGTAGAGGCCGCTTACCAACGGTTGGGTCATAAGCTAGATAGCTATGTTAGCTATGTTGGAGGCTGAATAGCCATGATTGCACAGATTCTGTCTTCCATGATGAATAGACCTCTGAGATATGGTGTCTGATAAATCAATACTTTTGACAACAACTCAACCTTTAGGTATGATGAAGAGCTGATGATCTTTGCTGCACTGCAATTGTTTAATGTGCACTACTGAAATGCCTCGTGATATAATAATCTCACAGAATAGGCATTGTTCAATGGCGGTATGATCAGATATGTAATGATCAATGAAGACAAGATGGTTGGTATGGCTCATTCAGCAGGTATGATTACCTCAAAGAGATGCCAATACACAGATACATTTCAAGACATAAGGGCAATAGGCTTATTATGTAGCCTTCAAAGGCAACTAGCATTTATGCTGCATTGGTCAGCTCAGTGGCTTTGACCTTTCTAGGTGTTGTACTCAGGTCGTAGCCTGCATATTGCATTGAGTAATCCTGACACCTTTAATGATCCAATAAGATGATATGTATGAAATATCAAGAATGGTTGCCCTTTTTCAATGATCATCGGTGGCAGAGGCTATAGTGCTTGCACCGTGTCAATATACAATTCTAGTCTGGATACATGCTAGACCAGATGTATACAATGTCTAGGTCTTCAAAATCAAGCTCATATGTATGTCATGGCTGATGACCTTAGAAATGTTTGATACATATATGTGTCAACTTCATGGAGTTCTGCATGGTTTGAATGTATATAGTCACGATTACCAAACCAAAAACGATGATGCAACTTACTTGTTTTATTATTTGTCTTTATTATTTATTTGGTTTTTAGTTGTATTTTTAGCTTATTATCATCTTCCCCCCTCAAGGAAGTGTATTGCTAGGCGGTTGTCAAGCGCCGTTTAAATACAACAGAGGTCCCACCTCTATGTGATGGCGTGGAAGCTTACTATGAAGCTGGACAGCAGTTCTCGGGATGCAGCCCATTGCACCTTCGGTGCATTGCAGTCGTTGGGATGCAGCCCGAATTCACGTCATCAGCGTGGGTCATATAGTGCCCATGCATGTGCTGTATAAAATACAACACTACCCTCCAGCGGCGAAGTGGTTTGCTATTACCATCATCGTATGCTGTGGGATATCAATATATGATCAGAGAGCATGGTAATATGTGTACCATGTTTGTCAATATCGGAGAGACTGTGTCTTCTTTAAAATCCTCATGACTATATGTATAATGGTGCTATACTGATGTCAACACCTTCTCTCTGAGTGATTTATTGATTTCAGATGTGATGTCGTGGCAGTCATAAAATATGTCCACGTCATTGGCACGAGTCATATTGTGTCCATGCATACGCGATCTTAGCGCAGGTCACAATACAGTGCCCGAGCATACGCGATTTTAGCGCAGGTCACATTGTGCCTCAATTTATTACATCTGAGGAAATCTATTACTCATCTTTGTGAGTTTAGACAGCATTGTACTGATTGCAACGCTTCTTCTGATGATTTATATATCACAGATTATACCAAATGTGGTGATCAGTCCAGTGCAATATTTTGTCACCGGAATGTACAGGGATTGTGAATGATTGCAATCCAGCCGGAGGAATAATCTCAACAGCTGTTCTGTACTAATGAATTCAGCGGAGTTATACTCATTTCGATGATTCGAAACCCATGTCATTTGTATTGATGACAACTCATATGAATATATAGGGGTTTCCTCAGAATGCTTTATGTGATGTCAACATATTATGAACAATTCACTTGCATCTTAGGACAAAGGAGTTACGCTTGGAAGGTCTTGCATGGTGGTCACCAACAGTTATCAGCTGTTATTCGGGTGCCATATTCTGCCTTCAGTACTGGGACTATATCAACCAGTCCTACAGCGATGCACCTGTCCTTCCCACTCTTATGTACGGCTATAGTGCCAAAGTGTATCAGGTGGGATATATATATACATTATATAACTATCATCTTCTGATCCAGGATATGCAATTAAGCATGGTATCAGGTTATATGTTATGTATATAGTTCAGCATTCCGAACTTACTCGAGGATGTAAATGCTGAGCAATAGTCAACTTATAGTCATTGGGATGTAGTTTCCCATCCGAGTTTACACTTTGTTAGTGACGGTGGGTTTAACGTTGTACAGATTTCAACGTTACTTGTGGATGCAGTGGTTTTATCCAAAAGCAATCCATCAGAAATCACCAGATCGGAATATAAAATGGATATGTGTGTGATCCTATCCACCTTCTTCCCTCCTCAAGGAAGTGTGAACACACAGGCAGTTGTCAAGTGCCTTAATACCTCATAATGTAGCTTGCAGTCCTTATAGGTAGCAGCTTATACAGTTTTAGGGTTGTTGCCCGACAGTTCTTGGGTTGTTGCCCGATATATTGTTATGACTGTGCTGATTTCAGCATGACATAAATGCCAAACACAAAGTGTTTCTTATTATATAGGTGGCATTTCAGGGTATATAGTGTTACAGTGACCCTTATCTCCCACAGTGATATTAGGGTGTTACTCGCCATCAGTAACCCTAAACTATGCCAAATTAAAGCAGTATGAACATTTTCCAAAGAAATTGAAACAAAACTGCATTTAATTTATCACTGTGTATCACGTGGTATTTAGGTGGTATGTTACACCCCTGTAACTGTACACGTGAATATATATAATATTAAGGCGTTACAGGTGCTGTACTATTTTGAGCATATTTTTCAATAGCTAATAAAATAGGGTCACGAAAAAAATGAAACCCAAATTTTCATTTTCAAATCATACGTGTGAGTTTTTCACGTATTTTGGTACAGCAACTATGTATACCCCTAGGTGTTACACACCTGATATTTAGGGTGTTACACGAGATATGACTATGCACATTATGTTTTTCAGATACCTAAATAGGTATAAAATCATAATTCGTGAAAAAATGGAGTCGGAATTTCAGTTTTGAAATTTCCCGCCAACGATTTTTACCCATTTTCCACCTTTTTTGGCCACTTATATATGTACCTCAGTATATATATAGCGGTGTGTGTGTAATGTGCAAGTTACAGAACTCATGCAACTTATCTCACTTTTGCACATGGTATTTTTCATGGCATAATAGTGAAGATATCTGATGATCAACATCTGTGGTTGAACATATATATGGGTTTTGCTGATTTGAAACCCATGGAAGTTGGTCCACTTCCCAATGATAATATTAGGTGTATCAACTTTAAGCGAGTCTGTCACTTAAGTGATAACTTGTCAGAACCTATTATCTACTTGGGCATATGACTGTGCACTGAAAGATTATCAAGTGATATCTTTAGTTTCCAAGTAGATCTGGACATAGCTTGATAAATAAATCTAAGCAATCTCACGCAACACAACAGTGTGTGTGTGTGTGTGTGTGTGTGTGTGATGTCCACAACAACCTCAATCAGATGTCAATATATAGTTACTGATCTGAGAGTTACATGCAATTGTGCTGATCAATTCTGAATCAATTGTCACAATGCAACGTAGTTGTTGTTGTTGCTCCAGCGATGATATGTGAGACGAATGGACAATGCTCAGCAGTGACCAGCTGCCTATTTGAGCATTGTATAATGCCTTCGGGTCTGGAGATTTCTCCATCCAGCCCTACAGCATGTTGGTTGATTCGGTCCCTAGAGG
This sequence comes from Cymbomonas tetramitiformis, assembly GCA_001247695.2. Taxonomy (NCBI): domain Eukaryota; kingdom Viridiplantae; phylum Chlorophyta; class Pyramimonadophyceae; order Pyramimonadales; family Pyramimonadaceae; genus Cymbomonas; species Cymbomonas tetramitiformis. Next base: position 25,182 of record LGRX02006128.1, read on the forward strand.
CAGGTGTGCGTGAAGCAAATGGAAAGAGGAGTCGGAGAGGAGCTCCACCTGCTGCTCGCAAGAGGTTTTCAGGCGCACAAAGGCAAAACAGGGCGCGCAGAACTTCACCCGCCTCCGAAGGCGACAGCGATGATACTGATATGGAGATGGATCTTGCCACTCGCAGTCGGAGTCGGCAGGTTGCAGCGCGCAAGAAGAAGCCTGGAAAGCAGCCAAAACAGCAGAAACAGCCCAGCAGCAGTGAGGGCACGGATGATGGCGACGATGAGCACTCCTCCGGTGTTGACGAGAGTCTATATGACCGTGGGATGCGTTTGGCATCGCAGAAGGAACACTTGGCAGCCGACTACCGGTTCGAGGACATGACTGTGGGCAGCTATGCCGTGACCGTTGCAGGCGGGGAAGCCAGCGACAAGTGTTGGTTCAACGTTATGCTCCCGGACGGCGGTAAGTCACTCCCACTCCATTTCGTGGAGGTGGTGGGGCAGCATGCCTCACGGAAGGAGATAACCTGGCAGTTCTGGTTGCCAGCACAGTCACGGAGAACGTTCGAGACGGTAGAACAACTCTGTGAGGCTGGAGCTTTCGTACGGGGTGCCCGCACCCTTCGCATGAAGTCTACATTTGACGTGAACGAGGTGTTGACATGCTGGGATGAGACCGCAAAATCTGGTGTTCAAGGCGGAATTCCAGGTTGTGAGGAGAAAGCTGAGCTTTTAAAAGCACTGCTGGAGAACTCTGAAGAGTAAATAAGTGCAGTCAAGAGTTCGTATGTGCATGCATGTACACATGTGGTTGTGCTTACACCCTAAATTGGTGTTACCACTTAGGGTTTCCCCCGCTAGAGGGCCATTTGCTCCAGAAATCTGCACGGAGATGCAAGTGCTTGATATTTTATTTGTTCAAATATGTTTTATGGCAAACTACATTATAACATAGCACGTGACGGGTCCATTAGCAAGAACCTTTACATATGTTACCCGCCCTTTGTGAATACGCGTGTGATAAAGCATAGGGTTTGAGGGGGGTTTTGGCAAAATTGTGCTGAAATCGATGAAAATATCAAACATACGATAAATAGGTACATATTTTCCCTTTTTACTTCCATTTTATAACCTTTAATCTCGATCTAATACCATATGTGGATTTTTGGAACACTCCTCAATATGCCTAAGAGTCACGCGTAAGAATTCTGAAAACCCCGCCTCGTACGATGAGAAAAACTTCCAAAATTATAACCACCCTATTTTTTGGGCATGATATGTTTAAAATAATGTAAAAAACATCAAAACAATGACCTTCAAAAAATCTTCCAATTTAGAGCGCATCTTCCAATTAAGAGCGATCGTCGTTCCCAGACATGCGCCTGCTGCCAGCAGACGTGGGTCCTCGACGCGTGGTGAAGGGAAGCAAGTTCCAGCCATGGCAGGCTATTTCATCCAGGGAGATGATGTTGGAAGAGAAGGATCTGTGCATTTATATGCCAGACCAGGTGGACTGGGGCAGGCAAGACAAGCTTTCGGAGGTCGTAAGAATCTTCATGCCTGGGCATTGGAATGAAGGGCACCGTACTGTGTTGAGCAAGAAGTACCGAGAGCAAAAGGCAATGGCAAGGCAATTGAGGGATGCACCTCTAGTGCCTGCCTTGGCTGAAGAAGAGATTGAGAAGCGAGGAGAATTGAGACTTCTGACTAAGGCCCAGGTGCGCGAGGCTAGCGCGCTACAGTGGGGGCTTGAGCTTATCATCACTGTGCCTTCAGAGGTGAGACGCTTGGCGACAGAGGTGGACTGGAAGTCCATTGATCGCGCGTGGGACCCATGGGCACTGGGGTCATCAGCGAGGTGATGGTGGAACAGTGGCCACATTTGAGATTTATGAACAATGACTGGAACCCTCAACTGGGTTGGTCTGAGGCGCGTGATGCACTTCAGCCGGGCAACTATCGCATATGGAAGGAGAAGTATGGTGTCTATGACGCAGTGATTACCTCTCCTTGGTTTGCCGCATTGGATATCGCGTTTCCACTGGCAGTTATGGCCAGCCGTGTGGTAGCATGTGTGCATGTTCCTTCTTATTATTTGACAGATATGACCGAGAGCAGAGCAGCGTACTTCAGGCGACTGAGTCAGGCTGGACGCCTGCACGTGATTGGACACTTGGAGCATGGACCTCTTGACCGCAGGTGGATGTGGGTCTTGGTATTTAAGAATCCTCTGGTGAGAGCCAGAATGTTACAAGGTGGTGAAGGCGATGGTATTGGCATGTTCACCTTCAGTTTGGGCAAGTTCATGGCAGATGGTGATACGACTCAGTATGCTGAACAAGCCCATATTTAGGTCTGTGCTACTGCAGGCAGCAGCTACATATGGGGGATGTTAGAAATTTGGGCTTGCATGTGAGAGCTTGGCACGTGTTTCTAGAATATCAGAATTTTGAAAATTTTGTAGCTCTATGATTGTGTGTTATGCTGGAACATGCCTGGACTATTACAGACTTATGTGTACGTTGAGAATATGCCAGACATATATGTGCGAGCATTGAGGTCACTCGGGACTATCAGTATTTGTCCCATTATGTGCACGCGTTTGCGACAGGATGAGGGAAGCGTTAGCAAAAATAGTATTTCGCATGCGTTGTTTCCCCTACTAAACAAATTGCACAGACTGAACGGTTAACCACACATCTCGTTGTGGGCTGACGCGTTCATTTGGCGGAAGCGGGTGGAATTTAAGGAATTTGAAACCCGCAATAGTTGCGCTATGGGTTTTCATTCTTTGCGAAACGGGTACCCACATACTAAGTAGGAATATGTGATAATATTTTGAAGCAAAAGATTACTCAGATTAGTATACAATCTTAGAGATCTTTATTTCGCTGGACAGGGGCACACTCCCGGAGAGAAAGCCTTCCGCCTTTAGTTAAAATTGCATATTTAACAAATCAGACAGTGAGTATTTTCTCTAAGTATTTTCAGACGTGTTCTAGTTCTCGAAGTATTTTCAGACTGTAATACTTAGTGTTGTCTCGCGTGTTGTCACCAAGCCTTAGAAACTCACGATCTCACTCCCAAAGTGACCAAAAACCGTTCGATCGCCGATCGTTCGGTTTTTGGTCACTTTGGGAACACGTCTGAAAATACTCAGTGTTGTCTCGCGTGTTGTCACCAAGCCTAAACTCACGATCTCACTCCCAAAGTGACCAAAAACCGTTCGATCGCCGATCGTTCGGTTTTTGGTCACTTTGGGAACACGTCTGAAAATACTTAGTGTTGTCTCGCGTGTTGTCACCAAGCCTAAACTCACGATCTCACTCCCAAAGTGACCAAAAACCGTTCGATCGCCGATCGTTCGGTTTTTGGTCACTTTGGGAACACGTCTGAAAATACTTAGTGTTGTCTCGCGTGTTGTCACCAAGCCTAAACTCACGATCTCACTCCCAAAGTGACCAAAAACCGTTCGATCGCCGATCGTTCGGTTTTTGGTCACTTTGGGAACACGTCTGAAAATACTCAGTGTTGTCTCGCGTGTTGTCACCAAGCCTAAACTCACGATCTCACTCCCAAAGTGACCAAAAACCGTTCGATCGCCGATCGTTCGGTTTTTGGTCACTTTGGGAACACGTCTGAAAATACTTAGAGAAAATACCAGACAGGTCTTTGCAACCAAGCCGACTTCAGTTCTCACATAAACGTACGGTTTACGCCCTCCCGAATCTGGAATTCACGGCCGTGAATATTAAATTCACGGCCGTGAATATTAAATTAAGGCTTCACTGCACGTATGTATACCCCACACTGTTTGCGAGTAAATTAGATTAGTAAAACATTTTCCAACGTTCGTAACGCACATAGATATATCATTTAGACTCCTAGGTAGGAGTTTTTTGAGCTCTTGACTGAGCCGATCCGTGGCCGCATCAGCTCAGTTTGCAGTCGCGACTGCGAGCTAAGCTGATAGGCCCTTATAACTTTCATGCACATCGCATCAAAACTCAAACAGCGGAGGGGTTCTCGTGCGTTCTAGCGCACGATACTTGGCACCAATATTGCTAACAGCAATATTGGTGCACCCTCAAACGCACAACCTCTGATGTAAGCTATGCGCAAAACGCGTGCTGCACATCATGGGTTTGGGTACATGCAAAACCAAACCCAAACATGCCAAACAGCAAAGGGCTTCCCGTGAGTTCCAGCGCACGTAACTTTGACAAAGTATTACTAAGATATATATCTTTTAGTTGCCGAAGGCCCAAGGCCTCAAAAGCCTTGTGCACGACGCCATCAATTTATTTCTTTGGCAGATTTATTGGGGTTGTGTTCGAGTTTACCCAAACCCAATACATGCCAAACTGAAAAGTAATTCCCGTGCGTTATAGCGCGCGAAACTATGCACACATATTTACAAGACACATATCTTTCAGTTCGCAGAAGCTCAAGGTTTGAGATAACTTGTTGGCAAAACCATCAATTTATTTCTTTGGCAGATCTATTGGGCTTGGGTTCGAATGTTTCCAAACCCAATACATGCTAAACAGCGAAGGGCTTCCCGTGCGTTCTAGCGCACGTAACTGCGTAGGAATATTGCCAAGATATTTATCTTTGATATATTCGAAGCACAAGGTCTAAGAAAGTCTGTGCGCAAAATGGTATAACTATTTCTTTGACACAGATTCTAGCGTGATATACAAACTCATAAATCTGGGTCAAAGAAATAATATGTGAACTTCGCGCACAAGCTATCGCAAACCTTGCACTTCAGAAAAGTGAAATATATACATCTATATATTTTGCAAAGTTACGTGCGCTGGAACTCACGGGAAGCCCTTCGCTGTTTGGCATGTTTGGGTCTGGGTTTCAAACCCAGAAGGCATCATGCCAACACGCGGCCGTCTTTAATATACTCAACGGCTTGCCATATGCTCTTGAGGGTGCACTGATATTGATATGAACAATATCACTGCCAAGTTTCGTGAGACGATTCTCACGAAAAGCCCTATTATGCAAAGCCGCAAGTGGTCGAAACCATCTCACACCGCACCAACTTAGCTTGCAGTCGCGACTGAAGGCCAAGCTGATGCGGTTGCGGATGGGGCCAATCGATAGCTCAAACGAAAGGTATTCACCTAATGAATACAAACGCTTTAGAATCGAATGGTGGGGAAAATTATGCTTCATGCTACATGCAAAAAATTGTTTAGAAGAAGGGGCGTGCCAGACGCAAAATATTGCACACGCTGAACCGCTTGCGCTTGTACCTCCGGGGTACCTAGTGATAGTTCATAGTACAAACGATAGATGGCATGTGACATATAATCTATTCCCCCCAAAACAGGACATACTTTCTATTCCCCATTTAGCACTTTTCCATTCCCGAATCATTATGCTACCCACCCTGATAGCTGAGGCAAACGACAAGATACAAAGGAACCAGGAAACCTAAGAACTGGAACTTAGATAGGTACCTTGGCGGAGTACTCCCAGGAGGTAGATCACTCCTAAGCGGGGGAGAGTTGTGCCCGGAGGCACGGCGTAAGCCAGCATACTTGAGCCGATGTATGTCACCAAGGGTAATCAGGGGTTGACAAGGTGACAGTAAAGTCGGGCTTAAGATTACTGTGGACCTTTTATTGATTTTAATTCCAAAATGAGGTTTATAAAAGTGTTTGTAGAAAAAGTCGCAGGTGCAGATTTCAGGCGTGAATTGATTAATTCTTATTTTTTTTCTTTTAATTTTTTAATTTTTTCTTTTTTCAACGGCTCCGAGATACATAATTCCTACTACTTTGGTTTCCCCCCACCTAAGCCATCGTATGACCGTCTGCCGACCCGTATGACCGACCCGTATGACTCGACTGGGCGAAAATGGAAAATCGAAATGGAAGTCTTTTTACCGCTTTTCCGATCGCATGTCGGCCGGCCGCTCGCAGTCAACAACCGGGCTTCAGAGGAAACTGAATGGCCAAGATTGATTTGATAGGGAATCCAGCCGTTGAATAAGCGGCAAATAGGGACTTTCTTGTGTAGGGTTCTTGTTGAAGCACGTGCATTTTTTCGAACAACGCTGTGTACAAGGCATATTCTCTCATCGTCATCATTCTCACTGGTCCTCTCTTCGGCTAAGGGCATGCCGAACACATCACTCCAAAAGGCCCAAAAAGTGAACTGTCAGTAAAATATCACTGTTGTTGACGCAGATTCGGTTTGTAAATTCAAAAATTGGCTCCAAGGAGATGAATTGTGGACGTCTTTGTTACACGTCGGCCACAATCTGTGGGACAGCGTGGTCTCGACCCACTGGGCCGTCGCTTACGAACTACTATTTAGGCGGCGGAAAGGTGATTACCCGTCAGAAGTGAATAAGTCTGTAGAAGCGAATAAGTCTGTAGAAGTGAATAAGTCTGACGGTAAGGTTAAGTGGCGCTTTATGAAGCCCACTGCCAGACTTTGGGACGGCCACCGTCGCACCATGCGGGTGTCGAAAATGCAGGTGGTAAAAGACAATGCATTCTGTGCTGGTAGGAAGGCAGTAGAGGTTTGGTTACCTTTCGACAGTGATGAGGTTGTGCATGCCTGGGACTGTGAAGAAAATGATCCGGCGCGGGCCATTCCAGCAGAGGTGTTGGAGGAAACCCTAGACGTCCTTAGTGCGCATATTCGCCGCAGCAAGCATATGGTAGATGTGTAGGAATGCATTGATAGTGATGGCTTTGAATTGACAGAGATTTCTTTGAGCAATACTCGATTTTGTGAAATATATCGCAATTCCTCTTGGAAAGGAAAGTATATGTTTATAATTGCCCATCATGGCTGCACACATACCTACAATTTGAAGGGAAATATGTCTGTTCAGTGTAAATTGATAATTGTAATAGCAATTGTTTCATAATTCTCCATATCCAATGCTCGTTGCAACCATACAAACCAGCTCATTTGTGTTCCAAAACATCACAGATACACGCATACCTCAAATCTTGAGGGGAATATGGCTGTGCAGTGTGAAGTGGTGATTGACAGTAATTTGTAATAGCAATTGTTGCACAGTTTTCCCTCTCTAGTGTCTCTCGCAACCATACAAACCAACTTATTTGTGCTCCAAAACATTAATCGATTACTACTTTTAACTTTTTCTTATCTGAAATGCCCGTGAATTAATTCACTTTTAATTGTATTCTAGGAGTGGATTCATTAATTTGTAAAATAAATAAATTGAACGTGTTAACAAATGCGCCCGGAATTATATAATTAAATATTCAATAAAAGGTCCACAGCACGGTGAGAATGAGTATCAGATGTCTGGGGGATGACACTATGACACTATGACAATATGAAAGTATGACAGTACAGTAGTATGACAGTATTGTATGACCGTCGCCGGGTCTGCCTGTCTACGAGACATCCGAATCTAAGGTGTTACATCGTATCAGATCGAGATACGATCGGGTCAGAATCGAACGGTGCATCGTGATATGACATCGGGTAGTCGGGTCGGTTGACCGAGTTGCCGTGTTACAGAGTTAAATGGAACACTTGAGAAGTGTACGGCTTTCAGAACTCAGATCGTAACGAACGTTAGCACCTAATTAATCTGGCCCTGTTCCAGTGATATAATACAAAAAGAATGTTATACCTTTACATGTTCAAACAAACACAACTTCTGAGTATATTAGTCTAGTGCCCCGGCACACTTATTGTTTTCTAGCAGTGGTGATCGGTTTTACAATATTTACATATGTGTGGACCATGCACGCTTCCACCGAGTGGCATTAGCACCACTTCCCTGATTGACTTCACTTGAACCTCGATGTAATGCTAGAGTGCCTCGCATACACATAAAAATATGTACTAGTTGTAATGGGTGATATATTGCTGTATATGTCCGGTCATACACGTACGTGCAAACTAATATTACATACATTGCATTCATGTACATATACGCCTTTGCAATACATCACGGCCTACAATATCCGCACCCCCCCTGCCACGAATACCATGACAATGTTCCTGGGAGTGTAACCACGAGTGATGCTTATATCAACGATGACTTATGAACTGGAGCGGTGTACCATAGGATGTATACCAATGATATCCAGACCTACATGCAAGTGAATTGTAGGATGCCACATATAGGTGCATCACGCCCTAGTATGTGTGCATCTACCGAAAACTTGGGAGCCTGCAGGCTATATATACATTATGAGTTGATGTTACTAATATGTGAAATAATAATCTGAAACGGAAGCAAATAAGTTCCAAGCATATCAAGATATGCTTCTACTGAACGGAGTATACCACTAATACGCATAGCTACTACAGTACACCCGAGAGCATCAACTACAGCGAAACGTCTTAAATATTTAGTCGCCCCCTCTTAAAACGCGTATTCCTGCGCTTGCCCCTGTCGTAGACTGTTGAGTAGCCACCTATCCACTTATCGTTACTACCGGTCGTCACTGTAACACCACGGCGACTCAGCTGCTTCACAGCTTTTTCTGAGATACCTGTCTGGCACATTACGTCGACTGTTCTAAGGTGGGCGCATCCCTCGAGCGCAGCCATGCCCGCATCAGTCATGCGGCCGTTCGTCCTGTCGCAGCCCGAAAGAAAGGCCCTCGACAGCTTGGGGCAACCACGAGCCAGCGCTGCCATGCCCACATCACCATGCCAACGGGAATCACTGATATCCATCGTGTGCAGCAGCGGGGTCGCTCTGCCAATGGCGATCAACGCCAAATCAGTCAGCTGGTAGCATTTCTGCAAATCGATGCGCTCGCAATGGGCGAAGTCACCATTGTCGCACCAGGCGAGGACATCTGCATCAAGTAGGTCCTGAGTTCCCTTGAAGCTACGATTGTAGGGTCCCTTGAAGCACAACTCACGGGATGCCAGAGGAGCGACCGTTGGCGGCTCAGGCTCACTTCTCAGCCAGCCAAGTAACCCTCCTCCTCGAGCAGTACCCCTCCTCCACTTGCGCATAAGTCGCTCCGCCTCCGCCTTGAGCCCGGACAGAATGCTCATATCCTGAGGCACGTCCCATCATACCAACCGAAGTAAAATATATTCAACGAAGCCAAACGCGTTGTGGAATCAGCGGCAAAAAAATACGCCTAACAAACTATATGTTTCATAAAGGGAAAAGTTGTTGAGGGAACTTTTGGGTTCGTTTTCAGGATCAGTCCGAACCCAGTGCCTCCGTGGGTGCGACTGAAGTAAAAGCGATTGTGCATTTCTTGCATCCAAGGGCACTTGAATGCTAAAGGCGGCTCAAGCCTTCATTGTTCGACGTTACTTCATTGCTTGGTGTTTCTTGAAGATAATTGCTTCTTGAGGACTTCTTAACGATAAGAGCTCCATCACGTACCAATGCAAAGCACTTTATTACTCTCGACAGGAGAGCGCCACCTCCGTATACGACAATGGATCACAATACAGACAGACGGCGACGTCGATGCAAAGTACGTGCAATACCTGTCCAGCCGACTCGTCTGGCTCATCATCTTCATCTTCATCGTCTTCAATCCCGACCTTTGACCAACAGTAAGCACATATAGCATCCCAGTCGTATTTCGACCATACACATGTTTTCCAGGAACAACTTCCGCATCTTCCCCAAAACTGCATAGCCAAACACGCCTCATAGTCACACCTCTCTCCGATATTCTACCCACAGTCCCACACAAGGATTGCACATGTGACTGCACCGGTTAAGTGGCTACCAGAGCATCTCAATACCACCGCGTAGTGTGTTGGTCCCCATCCCTTCTCTCCGACCTTTGCCCTCCGTCTAGTTGTCTAGGAAAGTTGTGCAGAAATGTAATCTTCTAATGGCATCAAGATAGAAACAGTGTCTATAATCTCGACGCAGCAAAATCACGTGCCATCTTTTCGTAACGTTGAGACTTCCGCACCAGGGTCTTCATCTCAGGCTACCATATATTGAAAAATGGCACAGCGTTGTTGAGCTCTGAGGTCACAACGCAACACCGCTTGGTGAGAATGTGCCATTTAACGAACGAGGTTGAACGGCGCATCTGCGGTTGTGCACCATGTCGGAAACGCCCAGCAAGCAGCCCACGATATGCCTGGGCAACCAGCAAGGACGCGCACGCAGAAGCCGTCCCAGCAATAGGAAGTGACCATGATTGACCGTTTTGCCGGAAGGCACTGCCTCGTCCTGCTAGAAAGGAGGACAGGAGTGGATAGGCAGCGCATAGCCCAAACTCTGAGGAAGATGCGTGCAGTTGTTCCTCCCGACTCCGGACCCGCATTTTCTTCAAAAGACTGACATAACGCACTTGAACTCCCACACGGGCCAGCAGGCAAAGTGGGCAGTTCAATGCCCGTGCGGTTGCAGCACCCACCTTGCCAGCTGTGAAGCACATCTCGCAAATGGGCTGATACACTCCAAGCGGGAACTCCTTCGTTCGACTACAACCCGGGCAGCTTTTAGAGAACGTTCTTGGTTCGACGGTCGAGGTGGATCGCTTGAACCTTTTGGATTGTTGATGGCAGTTCCCAGTTTCTGCTCCGCGAGCGGGGAAGCGGGGAAGCGATGCGAAGAACTCTCTGATATCGTGGCACGAAACGTTGCTGTCCAACTCGTTCAACTCGTTCAACTCACAATGGTATTCCTTTGCTGTCCGGCGAAGATACGGTGCTATGCAAATCTCGCACAGCAACGTGGGCTCGTAGTGTTCTCTGTCATTTTCGCCCGTAAAGCGCTCTAAGTGCAACTCTACCACGAGCTGACTCCGAGGCTCCGCTCTGCTCCTGGTTCCAAGGCCGCGGGTGCGTCCATCGCATTCCTCGCAGTTTCCCTGAAATAGATTCGGGAAAACTGTCGAAGCATCAGTACGATGTACAGTGGGTGAAGCGGGGGAACTTACGAACGCACAGTGCAAGTAAGCCATGAAGGTGGGGTTTGCCTCACACGATCGAATGAAGTGATGCACGGTCGCAAGGCGTGAAATACCCCACCATTTCGATGCATTCTTCGCAGAAATATTTGCTAAGATTTCGTCTGTTGCGATATCTTTCGTAATCGGGATGATCTTCCTCGAACGCTGTGACGTTGTACGAACGGACACAGCCAATGCAAGTCAATCCGCATTCTTTACACAAGCCTGAGCCGCAGTCTCCAACGTTCCTCCATTCGAGGCACGCAGTGCATATCCCCTGTGTGAAAGAGGACGTAAATTAGGACTCTTTCCTTCGTATAAAGAGCAGATTATAACAAAATCGGTGATAGCTAATTTCAGCGTTTGGAGCGGATCCGCTTGAAAATTACGTTGCGAAACTGTTCACGATACGCTCCAATCACCTCACCTGGTCGGGGCGTGTATCAAAGTCTTCGCAGCAGGACGTGCACAACCTAGCTTCGCCCCACTGATCACCTCCTGGACCCAATACTTCCTTGCACTCAATCGAGTCGCATTTCCTCTTGCAGGCCCTGCACTCCTGTAACTGCGGAGAGGCGGACTTTCTATCTGGTATCTTATCCATTCGTCCTGAGCAACTTATCCCCAAAATAGTAAAAACAAAACCAAACTCTGATGGGCTAGCGCCAGTGATACTGTTGATCCTGCGGATTCCCCGTAAATCGGATGACCGCCCAGTCACCTTGTCCGATCCGCTCCCGTTGGGTAGGAATGGCGAGAAAAAGAGCGGAAAGTAAGGCGAAGCAGCAAGGCAGCACTCCAGCGTCAGATCGGAGCCTGAGTTGGAGAACCCATTTTTAAGGGTGGGCGGGCAGGGAAGAAAAATTGCGTTAGGAAACGAAGAAGAAAGACGCAGCAATCGTCAGCAGGTAGGAAAAGTGAAGTATTTTCACCAATTTCCGACTTAAGAGCGACACTCTGCGACACTTGGACTTCGAAGCTGGAGGTGAACAGCCACTTCGTGATCCTTCATTTCCTCGATCCGGGGAGTGAGATTAGACAATCCGTCTCCTGAATGACGGTCATCACTGATGACGGAAGGAAAGTCGGCGATCAACAGTGATACTGTTGCGGATCCTGCGGATTCCCCGTAAATCGGATGACCGCCCAGTCACCTTGTCCGATCCGCTCCCGTTGGGTAGGAATGGCGAGGAAAAGAGCGGAAAGTAAGGCGAAGCAACAAGGCAACACTCCAGCGTCGCCTCTCCGCCAACACTCACAACCCCCGCCTCTTGACGCCTTTTCACCCCAACTCTCAAACTCGAGCCAACAGAAATTAATAATCAAATTACTCATACAAATACCCGCACGAATGATAGTGCCGCATTCAGCTCCATGTATTCTTTCGTCGAGACTTTCTCTATCTGCCTTGAGGATGACATTCCCAAGACTTGCCACACTTTCATATAATGTCTAGCAATCCTCTCTGTTTTCCAATACGCCTGTCCCATAACCTGTTGCAGGTCGGCTCCTTCAAGGAAAAGTTCAATTGCTCCCGCCGTCCGAATGTTGAAGAATGTTTCCCCATTGAACAACCCTGCTTTTTGCAACCAGCATTTGAGGTCCGAATTCATCTGTTTCCTGGAAATTGGACTATTCTCCACTTTGCCAGACCTAACTGGTCTGAACAGGAATCCTTGTGCAAGGTTCAGACCCAAAATTTTCATCACTAGGAGGTAGTCTTCCAACGCTGAGATGGGGCATTTAGATTTATCGGGGAGTCTTTTGATTCCGAAAACGTGTTCATCGCCCGAACGGAGTGTCTTCCCCCACTGGTAGTTGAAAAGAAAACCAGAGTTACGTCAGGGAATCTTATGATTCCTTCCACCCTTGTGGCACCCAGCTCCGCCGGTCTCTTCAGAGCGTATAGGTCCATCAGGATCATTGCCTTACATCTAAGAGTGATGAACAAAAGTATCCAATCTTGTGTCGAGGCAAAACCAGCTGCCTCTGCGTTCATGTGAATCACTAGCTTGTCGATCGTACAACTGAATAGTGGTGTTGCCTGATTTGGGGTGATTCTTGCTTGCAATTGTTCGTTCCTGGTCATTGTTTCATAGACCTTAACCACTCTACCCGTGCACGGGTTGTCCGACCCACTCCTTCCGAAATCCTGGAAGGCACTAGAGAGTCTGCCGATAAGGGAATTCACCGAACTTGCGGCTTGCCTGACTGGGCAACTACATCTTCCCAGTTGAGGACACGTGGCTGAATGCACGTTAGTCTTACCGAACTGTTCCAAGTAAATAAGATACCATAAGATGTGTTGTGTTGTACACGGATCCAATGATTCCGGTGGGGTCATGCAAGCCAGTCTGAATTCCCCTAGGGCCCGCAAATTCCGGAGTTTGGCCGATTGGTACACATCCCGGGCCCTTGCTTCCTGAAGCTCCTTCGTTCTTAGCTGTATGGCGGCCCAGTCAGGGGCTTTTCTCAACAGGCTCTTGCCACCACCCTGTCAACCTCAAATTGTTCCCCTTCCCCGAAAGTTACAGGTGTTCACAACAATTTTATTTTCCAAGGTAAACGGATTACTCTGGGAGGCTATTAATATATCACATGAATTTTTTGTTTTTGAAATACGAAGTATTCTTAAGAGAAATCGAATCTAAAAATCCAGACTGCCCACGGGAGTGGGCCTGCCTCTAACCATCTTCCATTTCTAAGTTGTTGGAAACAGACCTCTCCTGCTTCAGCGATTCTGAACTTATGTTTGCACAATTTATTGTACGCAGTCCACCAGAACCCATATGGAGAGAAACCATCCCACTGTGGAGCAACCACAGAGGCTGACGCTTTCTGTTCGCTTAGATACATCAGGAACGGTCCCATTAATGCAAAAGGTGGATTAGCATAACAGTTTAGTCCCGCTAGTGGATAGGCAAAGACATTGGTGCCACAAGCTTCTTTCTCGGGCAGCCTTGAGCAAAATCGCATTTTGGGGCATCCTCGAGCATTAGCCGGTGTTGCGAAGCAGTCGATGTTGTGCCGTCCAAACATCATGTTTAACAGAGGAGAGAACCGTGGCATTAGTGAATAATGAGACTCTTCATCCGGGACTACAATAGCTCCATCAGGTCCCCTTGAAAAGGAAACCACCTTCAGCTCCAAGTTGTTATCCGCGACAAATCTATAGAGCTTTTCTGCCAAGTCCTTGCATGCCTTTGTGCCCAGGTTAGACGAGAGGACTCTCGATGAATCCCAGATATTGTTATCCAAGATTATGTCCCAGCGTTGCGGGACCCGTTTTACTGGGATTTCGAACAAGGCTTCTGAAATCAAAATTGATTGATCCACCGACGAGCAGGTTCTCAAATCTCGATAACACGAAATTTCATCTTGGAATTCCCCTGCTCTGATTGATGCCGTGACTTTTGTACAATCGTCGTTTGTATCCACAAGTATCGAGCAGTGGGCCTGCTTTCTGAATGCGGACACCTTAATCAACGACGGCTGGAAGAGTTGACTCAAGTAGAGTTTGAAATGTCTCATCTGCTTACTGTTCAGGAAAAAACTTTTTCTGCAGAATTCGTGCCTTTTTGCCAGAAAGGCATACAGCTTCCTGCATGCTATAAGGATACCTGGGGCTGCAATTGACATTGAAACCAACTTTCCTGCCACTCTCTCCAGGTCTCTGGCCGAAATATTTGACGAAGCTCGCAGGTCCGTTGCCAGGCTCAAGAACTTCTCCCATTTTTTCTGCGGGATGAAGAATTCCTGCCTCGCAAGGTCAACGCCAATGCCTAGCCAGGTGATGGTCAAGGACGGAATGAACTCCGTCTTTTCCAGATGAATTGAATATCCCGCCGCCGTCATGCATGACGAGACAACGAACACCAAGATTTCGGCTCTTTCCTGTTTCGTAAGAGTCGAAGCTCCCACTGGGGCCGGTCCACCGGCATTATCATCAATGTAGTATAAATATGGTATCCCCAGCCGCCGGATGAATCCCGCGAATTCCCCCGCAAAGGCGCTATAAATGACCGGCGCTAGCTTCCATCCAAAATTGAGAACTATATAGACGTAATAAACGCCCTCCCACAGGAAACCCATGTACTGTTGCGACTCCTCTGTAAGCCTCACATGGAAGAATCCGTTCGCTTGGTCCATAATAAATGCCGGATCCCCCACCTCTAAGATTTGTGGAAGCATTGTCACCGACTCGTAGGTAAACGGAATATCCTTACACCAAAGGTTAAGGAATCTTGCATCGTTGATCTTTCTTGGTTTGGCTGGCTCCACTCCTACCGGCATAACAAGATGCGGGGGAGAGCATTCCCCTTCTTTGCCCCAGACTCTTATCGCTCCCCACTTGAGCTCGTCCTGTATCTTCCCAGAGATCCAGGGGATCAAATGATCCGGTATCGCATGATTCTTAAACTGCATCTTCGGGGGTGTTCTTGAGTCGAAACGAGCCCCTTCGTAAGTGCCTGAAAAATGTTGGAAGAAATCCGAGATGGAGACTCCATTCTTTGCCCATTCTTTGACCAGCAATTCCATCTCTGATGATGTTACCACCGTGTCCCAGAACTGGGTACACTCATGGATAGTTCCCACCCGGAACTCCCCCGGATCCCTAGCTGGTGCTGAAAGGGGGTCCGGGACCAAATTACCACTGAGGGCATCAATTACTGAAGGGGCCAAGGTGTCCTGCCCTTGGGCCTCACGCGGCCCTAAGGACTGTTGCCTCTCCATCACTTCCCGGGCACTGTCGAAGCCCTTAACCGCCATGGTAATAAATGCAAGCGGGTCTCTCACACTTGTCGTTGCCGGCATGCCAGAATTCAGTGCGAAGTTGGCCAGGCTGTCAGCCAGTTTATTGTGGTCCCGTACCACATGCTTGATGAAATTGAAAACACAATCCGGGCGCAAGGCCATGTGAGCTTTCCCAACGATAAGTAGTCTCTCCAAGTCTTTTGCGATAACGTTACGGGAGCCCGAGAATGCTGACACCACCAGCTCCGAGTCCCCAACAATTGTTGCTGTGGTCAAGTTCCATTCTATTGCTCTTTGGATTGCAATCACGGCCCCCACGAATTCTGCATAATTATTCGTCTTGGATCCAAGGCGCCCGTAGTCCCGGGTCCACTGTTGACCTTGTTCTGAGCAGAGTGCTACCCCGAACGAGGCTTGCCTCAAATCCGGCGACGCGTTATAAAAGCGGCATGCACCATCGAAGAAAAGCAATCCCTTTCGTGGGGCTGAGTTTGGCTCGTGTCCCTGTTCGAGACAACAACCACACCAGAGCACTCTTCCTTTCAGGAGAATTGCTCCTCGAAAATCGCACCCCGGTCTCTACCGGGCCCCAATCTTGTGGAAAGGGATGGACGATTTTCGAGCCTGGCCACTTCCGGTGTGCTACTCGTGTAGAGTAACCCACCCGTTGCGGTCAGTACTCTAACCGTCCAGCATCCCCATGTTAAAGGGAGGCTTCTATGACGGACGGGCACCAGGTGGTCCGTGCAGACAAGATAATTGGCATTAATTGCCTGCATTCGCGAAGCACTCCAATTTGAGATATGCATCCCAAAGTCCGAAATCCAGTGTTCCGAAGCTGACCCACGAAATCTAACGTAGAGCAAAAAAACAAATCCAAAATTCGAAAATCCAGCATCCCGAAGACTGAAATCTGAAAATCTAACGTAGAGCAAAATCAGCCAAATCGAAATTTCGAAATCTAACGTA
Source organism: Cymbomonas tetramitiformis (assembly GCA_001247695.2). Classification (NCBI taxonomy): domain Eukaryota; kingdom Viridiplantae; phylum Chlorophyta; class Pyramimonadophyceae; order Pyramimonadales; family Pyramimonadaceae; genus Cymbomonas; species Cymbomonas tetramitiformis. The sequence goes on from LGRX02006128.1 coordinate 41,800, forward strand.
GAGCAAATTCACAAAAGTGCAAATCAATTTTTTCAAGTAAATTCATTCCACAAGAAACAACGCATTTCCATTCGATACTTAACTGCCATACGAAATCTAACGTAGCGCAAAAAAAACAAAAAAATTCAAAATTCGAAATCCAGCATCCTGAAGACTGAAATCTGAAATTTAAACGCAGAGCAAAATCAGCCAAATCGAAATTTCGAAATCTAACGTAGAGCAAATTCACAAAAATGCAAAATTGACTTATCAAGTAAATCCATTTCACATGCAAAAATGCATTTCAATTTGGTATTTAAACCCGGAATCTGATGTTACACGGTAAGACAGGCACCCTGGCCCGCTCCCAAATATTGATACACTATATACATATTATACAGCCCAGTATTCTGGCAACTTCGACGGTTTCTAGGCAGGCTCCCTCTGAGGAGGTGGTGGCAGCTGAGGCAACTGGTTCTGGTTATTCCTATTGTCATTCTTATTTCGTTTGTCCACCCAAGTCACATTGATGGATCCATCCTTGTTCAACGCATAAGGGGACTTGCAGTCCCGCAGCATATGTGACCCCTGGCATTTCGGGCATTTGGCATTACCATCTGCAGGGGCTCCCGGTTTTGCAGTAACATGCTTAGTGGCTCCTGATAACGAGGCCTTCTTGGATTGAGTTTTTATGAACATCTGCAGTTCTGACTCGTGCGCATCATCTTTCTCGCACTCTGGAACTGTAGCCCTTATTTGTTGATGTGCAAACAGGGCAATGTGATTGTCCGGCAAGGACGCATCCCTAGTACCTCCCGCCAACTCCCTCTCGATGAGAGTGGCAAGGGAATACAAGGACTGAGGAGTCTCCGGCTCCCTCGAACTGGCTCCCGGCAAACCAAAGGCAGCTGCCACCTTTCGCATCAGCTTCGGTATCTCCGGCACCGCCTTCCCCGAGGTCAGGCACCATTCCAATAGCTCGCTTCTCAATCGGTGGGCTTTCAACCAGTTGGAGACCCCCTTGGTCTCCTCTTGCATGGATCTTTGGAGTACCGAGTCCACGTATGCCTGAATGTCGAATCCCGGCGTCACCGATGATGCCAATCCCAAGGGAGCCTGCTCCCTCATGCCACCATCCATCTTCATTTACTTGAGGTTGAGGAAACACTCACATATCGTCCTTTGCCTCGATACAAACATGCATAATAATGTGTTACAGCAGTAGCATCTTCTCGCCCCCACTCTGATAATGCACGTAATGCAATAATCATAAGGGGTCATAATCTGAGGCAATCACATCACCCTCCCTAATCATTATTTTTCAACTTCAGCTTGGCATGAGCATGCAATCTTTCATCGATCGGATCACAGAAATTTTTCATACCTATCCTCACATCGAACAAAGCAATCATAGTCATCACAAATGCAGTAATTATTGTCCAACATCACAGCAACTATTTTGTCATAATTAGAGCAATTCCATCATCATGGTAACAGCATTAATTTCAATCCTATTTTCAGCAGTCCCTTCAGCAAATTCAAATTCTGTAATATTTAACAAACTCATATTTTCAAATAGCAATATTTCATCTCAATTACAGCAATTATTTTTCATCATCATCACAGCAAACAATTTCTATCCTAATCACAACAATTAATGCCAAACATTTGAAACCATGCCACAATTAGGAAATTACAACTCTCATGCAAACTTGCCCTCATCATAATCATACACCTATGTCTACCACAGATATGTGAATCTGTCCTCCCCATATGGGAGTTCATCCACAATCAGAACGGATCTACACAACGGACATCTGACCACTTTCCTATAAGTCATGGTGAACACAGCATGGATTGCTGCCGGCTGGACTAGGCTGGTCAAATGATACATCTCATCTAGGCCATCACAGCAGGCTACATGATAATGATGATTACATGCAGTTGAAACACATGGCATTTCCCCCAGCAGGCTGGCTAAGAAAATTGCACAGTCGTCTCCCACCGTTGGGGCAGTCAGTGTTCTTGTGAGTACAACTTCCTCATCGGCCTCCCGAGCCTGTAATATCAACCAATTTTGTGTCAGGAAGGCCTATAACCAGGAGAGCCGTCGCAAAAAGTTCGGCAAGAAAATGCATAATCGATCTAAATGGAGGTTTTATGATGTTTGGAGAGTTACTAGGCCTTATTAAGGCAATAATAAGACCCCGTGAGGAAAATTTTTGGGTTTTTTTTTTTTTGGTGCTCGCCGGGGCAAAAACGCTGTTTTCGGGCCATTTTGAGTGGGCGGGGGCTAGAGGATTTCAGTTAGGTGACCAAATCGCGCGTTTGAAGTTCGTGGGACCTTTCAAGGACCATCACGGGCAACTTAGTGGAAGAAATGATGAGAATATTTTTTTTGGGTGCTCGCCGGGGGCCAAAATGGCTGTTTCTGGGGCCTGAGCGGGCCATTTTGCGTGCGCGGGGGCTAGAGGATTTCAGTTAGGTGACCAAATCACGCGTTTGAAGTTCGTGGGACCTTTCAAGGACCATCACGAACTACTTAGTGGAAGAAATGATGAGAAATTTTAATTTGGGTGCTCGCCGGGGGCCAAAATGGCTGTTTCTGGGGCCTGGACAGGCCATTTTGAGTGCGCGGGTGCTAGAGGAATTGGATATAAGATCGGGATCGCGTGTTTGAAGTTCGTGGGATCTTTTGGGGACCCTCACTAAACACTTTGTCGAAGAAATAATGAGAAAATTTTATTTGGGTGCACGCCGGGGGCGAAAATGGCTGTTTCTGGGGCCTGGACAGGCCATTTTCAGTGCGCGGGTGCTAGAGGGAATTATTCATAATAACATCGGAATCAAGTGTGTGCACGTTCGAACCGTGGTGTTCGGCAATTATAACATGTAGAAAGTTATCAACATGCCACAATATATTGCAAGAATGAATGCAAGCATGAAAGCACACCATGCATGCATGCAACCATGTGCATGAATATTGCAAGCATGAAAGCACACCAACACTAGCAATACTCTAAAATAACATTAACAATACGTAACAAACACATTATGTCCTACCTACCGCCGCCCAAAGTGTGGCCCCAGCACATTGCAAAACTCATCAAAATTCAGGCTCGCATGGCTTAGATTAGGCTGGCCACCTCCTTGGTTGCCGCCCAGCATAGCAGCACGCAACATTTGCACCTGGTTCACAGACATGGTGACGGACATGGTTGGCTCCACCCCGTGCGGTTGCGCCTGCAACATCAGGCTGTTCATGCTTCCCCCCAGAAAGGGGCTCGCATATTGCTGTCCAAGCCCCAATCCTTGCAACTGCGCAAGCTGAACCAGAGGGTTGTTGCCAGCCGGTCCCTGAGAAAGAAAGGGGTTCCCAGTCTGATACCACGCCGCCGGCATCGGAGCCACGCCAAAGCCCATACCAGCCACGGGAGGCTCAGACGCTACCGGCGGCGCAGTATCGGCAGCAATCGGCGGCGCAGTCTCGGCAGCAATCGTCGGCGCGGATTCGGCAGCAATCGTCGCCGCGGATTCGGCGGGTTTCGCATGGGCGACGACAGGTGGTTCGGGTTCAGGCTGTGTTTCTAGCTCTGCCAACTCTCGCTTCAGTTTAGCAAGTTGCAGCTTTGCTTTCACGTCAGCGATCTCCCGCAGTATTTCCTGACTTGGTGTCACGACCTCCGCCTGTGACACCAGTTCCATCAGGCCTGCCGCCCCCTCCTCCCTGCCGACGCTCACCCCGTCCACCGACCTGGTTTCCTCCGATGGCGTGCCTTGCCACAGATTCAGGGGCTCCAACGGAGAAAACATATCCTCCTCCCACCCTGCCTCCTCCGTAGCAGTAGCAATGGGTGTTGGCAAGGTCTCTTGCGACCCCACCGGAACCGCACGGGGACCAACCTGCCTCTTGGATCTGGTTCTCGTGGTAGTTGCTGCTGCCTCATCCGCACTCCTCTTCGTCCCTGCCACCTTCCCTGCCTTGGCCTTCTTCCCTGCCTTCTGAGCAGCAGCAGCAGCTGCTGCCTCCTTCGCTGCCTTCTCAGCAGCAGCTGCTGTTGCCTTCTGAGCAGCCGCCGCTGCTGCCTTTGCCTCCGCCGCTGCTGCCTTTGCCTTCGCCTGCTCTGCCTTCTTCGCTGCAACCTTGGCTGCCTCCGCTGCTGCTTTCTTGCTCGCTGCAGCCTTCTTTGTGGCTGCCTCCTTCGCCGCCGCCTGCTGCCTCGCCACCTCCTCCCGCTTTCTGGCCGCCTTCTTGGCCTCCGCCGCTGCACCCGTTTTCGGGACAGCATCCGCTGGCCCCCCATACACCGGCTTCAGCTCACCAGCCAGAAAGTCTTCTTCTTTCTTCCAGTGGTGATTGAAGCTGGCGACCTGCTCAAAAGTGCCCGCCTTGTGCGCCTCCTGAAAGCACTTGCAGGCTTCCAGCAGAAGATCAGCAGCCTCCTTCCTTGCCTCCTCCTCGATCATAATTTGCACCCTTTTTCCGCCTTTAGCCGTGAGGCTGCTCACTCGGAACAGCACCAAACGACGCTTTCCTGACTCCGCCCCCTCCAGACTCCACGGCCCATACACCCAGCAACCCACCCCGTTCTGCGGTTTCCCAGGTTTCACCGCGGGGCCCGCAATCCAGCACTTGCTCGGGTGCTTCTCGTGCGTCACCACCCTCCCAAACGCCATATCCCCCGAAGACTATTCCGCAGGCTCACCTTCTCGTGGAGGGTCCAGGCGATCGTGGGAGAATTACAATTTATCGCCACGCAGTAGTTCATCTCCTCATACAAAGCTCTAAAATAATATTTTGTCATCGGCGGATTAGGCAGCAGCTGTCGTGAGTCCAAGGCCTGTATCCGCGAGAGCGGACCGGACAAGGCCCGTACCGGAAACGTCACGTTCTCCGGCGGGTTCGCTCCCACCAAGTCGATGTAAAAGTGTACGGACCAGCGCGGCCACCCCGTGTGCTTGAACTCCGCCCCGCAATGCACCAACCTCCCATGAAACACCACCACACTCCTCGCATTCAAGAAGAGTGTTACCCCCGCCAACCCCCTGCCCTCATGGGATTCCCCCACCTTCACCTTGTGCGACCCAGGGTACACCACAAACTGATACTCCTCCGTGTACACCGTGAGCACTCCGTACTCCCCCTCGTCGTAGTGCCTCCCTTGCCGCTCCGCTCCGCCGTGCGTCATAAGGCATGTCCGTGCCATAATTCCAGAGCGCATTTCTAGGTCCCTGCTATCCACCTCCCCCAGCTTTCCCAGCACATCCCCCCCCAACGCCTCCAACCGATTCATCAACCCTGTCTTCTCCTCCACGTCGACAATGAACCGGTGATCGTCCGGTGTCGAGTGAACCTTCACCCCTTTCTCCTTGCACTCCATGAAGTTCTGCCGCACTTTGTTCGTCTGGTACCCTTTGTGAAACTCCTTGTGCAGGCTGTCCAGGTCCGCTTCATCTTGCATATAAGCGACGAAATAGCCGGCTCTTTCCAGCTGCGCTTGCCAATCAGGAGGGTTGAACATTCCACGGGCAATCCAATCCTTGCATTGGATTGTGAAGCAGGCCTCGCTACTATGCTGCGTGCTATGGCGGCATGCGGTAAAGGAGGTGGACGGGGTGGAGTCCACGGAGGAGAATCCTATCATTGTGAAGGATTACCTGTACTTTATGGGCAACGACATGCCCCATAGCCACCGTGCCATCCAGCACATGCGTAAACTCATCGTCAACACTTCTGCAAGTACTTTCTTAAGTTTTCTTAAGTTTTCTTAAGTTTTTCTTAAGTTTTCTTAAGTTTTTCTTAAGTTTTCTTAAGTTTTCGATATAAACCCACACTATGCATATTTAAATCGGGGTAATTAGCTATTGGCCGACAGTATACTTAAGAATTATACTTAAGAGAACTTAAGAAAATGTAAGTACGTGGAAGCTTCTTGGTAGGAGGATATTGTCCACATGGCTCAAGGATAACTTAAGAAAACTTAAGAATCTTATCCAAATGTAAGCACGTGATTGGCTGGAATGTAGGAGATATGCACACGTGTAAGAAAGCTATATGCTGGATATTTAAAGATTGTATACACATGCATGCACGTAATTGGCTGTTAAGAAGACACGTGTAGGCAGGACAATGCTTCCCATCGCACAGATATTTACAAATGTAACATTGTGACTGGTTCCATATTTAGGGTTTAAACCCTAAAACCCTAAAACCCTTCAATCAAGCAGTCAGCAGCTGGGTACGTACACTACTATGGGATGCAACCCATTCCATCCAGCTTCCAGTTAACTATCTATCTATCTATGTAGTATAACCCACGTGGCCTTGTGACATACACGTGCAGAGTGACAGGCGAATGATTCTGCTGCCGTAGATAGATCTGCAGCACCGTTGGGAACGTCGGGGACTGCTCGCTGTTGCAGTTGTGAGAAGGCCTGGAAGCTGCGCATCCCACCCCAGATTCTCAGTAACTTACACCCCTTGCCGCTTGTGACTTTTTCGAGCAGCCTACGAGAAAATGGCACGTACGATACCACAGGAAAGTTCACATTCTTATTACCTGAACGAAGCGCGGAAGGGGATCAATGAATGCCTTGGATCTCACGCAGCAGGTGCACCGCATGGTAGAGGTTGTCGCCCGTGTCTTTACTCTTTGTTTCAACGAATAATGCCTTCGTTCCGATGAGCGCGCATGGCAGTAGCAGCTCTACGTAATCATTTCTGGCGAGCACAGCGATTCCTTGGTTCTCCATATATGCATCTTCTACCTGACGGTACGCTCGCAAACTGGCCAAACGGCACACCGTATGCTGGCTCTCGGTGTCTATCACCAGGTAGTATGCAAGGACCTTCGCATATGGGAATTCTGATAGGGAGTCCAGCCCAGTCGGGAGCAAGTTCCCGAAGCCAGTGTCCGAGATGGAAACGTGGTAGGAGACTCGCTTCTCCGCCCTCGTGTACAAGGAAGACGTGAATTCCTCCAGATTCAGGGACATCCTCAAGTACACAATGATATCGCACGTGCATAATGCCTGTGCGCCCTGCTGCCGGGGGTGCAGCATGCCAACCAAATGCTGCAGTTGTGCTAAGCAGCTTGCGAGGACGGGTGCGTCGTGAGCTACGCGCCTGCCGGTACCCATGAAATAGCAAGGAGATGTCTTAGCCTCCGCGGCTGGGTCCACAAGCCCAGCCGAGACCGCTGCTTGGCCGGGGTAAAGCTCGTTGGCTAACTCCGGTAGGGAGCGCATTGTTGGATGCAAGCTTACATATGCCTCCAGGGCGAGCTTCTCGCACGTCCCATTCATGATGGCCTCCACAGGCTTGTTCTTGACGTGAGAGTCTTTCACGATTCCTTTCGCCCGCTGAATACCTCGTTCCACCCAAAACTCCATGGCCGCACCCACATCCCCTAGATAGTATTCTTGCCGGAACAGGTGCACCACCGCCAGACGCATGTTGAATGTAAGCATCTTCGCCGGGCCCTTATCTTCCATGATCGCGGCGTGCTCCCACAAATGCTCCTTTGCCACCTCCCGCGCCCGCCGTACCTCCGTCTCCGTGAGGGGGCTATCTGCTGTTACCATCCCTCGCGTGTAATGCAACACCGCCCGCCGCAGGTGTTGTCAGGCAGCCTCCATGACCATGTTCCAATGGACCAGCAGATCGCCAAACACCAAGGTGAGTAGTATACCACGAAATTCAGGAAATCCTCCATGGTCCACATACCTGCCCCCCAACACCCCTCCCCGGGTACGATTTACACAAACTAACACAACAGCACACGCACTCCCCATAACGACAAACACCATTGCGCTTGTTCATGGATAGGTCAGGCACAGCCGCACCCTCACGTACCCTGCACATGTCGCGAGTCATTTCAGATAAGCACAACGTTTGGCGCTCTGTTTGAGCTAATGCCACGAACGAATTGCAACCTGACAAAAACTGTCGCCAAAAAGATAGGGTTGCCAAGCGTGCCTCCATCTTTTCTTCTTTTCGATGGAGGCACACTTGGCAACCCTATCTTTTTGGCGACAGTTTTTGTCAGGTTGCAATTCGTTCGTGGCATTAGCTCAAACAGAGCGCCAAACGCTGCTATCATCAGTGCGTTTGAGCCTCTTTCTGAAATAATGAGCAGGGAAGACTGAACGTGTACGCACCCAAGTACTTCACCACGCAATGGTACGGGCGGCCTATGTCGTGAGGCGGTTGGATGAGGGCTGCCCGGCTTTGGATCTCATCAACAATCGCTTTCGGCAGAACCAGCCTAGGGTGCGTGTTGTTACTCAGCTTGCCAAACCAGAGCTTGAGGCACCTCTTTACATTCCCGTACAACACACAATGTGCGAATGGGTGGGCATATGCGTGCATCGGGTCAAAGTACGGAATGCGCTCCAAGGCACCTCGTCCGTGTCTCCCCGTGGCGTGTGCTGGTTCGGCGCCCGATTCTGTGCTCGCCACCATCGAGGCGTGCATCTGCTTAGTGATCATTGCATCGGCATCGTCCGCCCACACCTTCTTTGACCCTTTAGAGTTGGTCCATCCTTGCTGCTCCACTTCCTTGAAATAGCCCCGGAAATACATCCCTCGCCCCCCGGACCAACAGTTCCCTCAAACAGACTGTACGGATCGGCGCGGTAACTGCTAATTCCCATGAACCTGCCCATCGTTATCCGCATAACGGAGTCGGCATACACCATTCCCAGGATCACGGTCAGCTGGTAAGATTTCTTGAGGAACGCATCGTGCACCACAAAAGCTGCTCCGTCAACCGTCTGACCCTTGCTCAGGCTGAGCATCTCGTCTTCGAAGAGCCCCCATACCACCAACGGATTAACAATCTTCTGCCGTGGCCCTTTTGTCATCCATAGGTACTTGTGAAACTTGTCACGGTGCCTCATCTGCATTCGTGCCACCCCCATTCCACCTTCCATTCCTCACAGATAGGCGATAGGATTTGGCTTCAGATTTCTGCAGAGTGCTAGTGGCGTTACCTAAAACAGAGCGCCAAACCCTTGGTTTGGAGATCTCGGTGAAAGTCCGAGATGCCACA